>JAVJIF010026913.1:0-70554 GCA_038442645.1 Agave tequilana | reverse complement strand
TCGGTCGACCGGCCGCAAAGGGCAAACACAGTTTTGAACTGTCGGTCGACCGGCCCAGTCGACCGACCAAAAAAACAGTGGGCAACTAGCTTTCAGTCGGTCGACCGGTCGGTCGACCGACAGACGTGCACAACTGTGCACGTCTTGGACACGAGGCCCGGTCGACCGGTCGGTCGACCGTCCTGGCCTGGAACAGGTCCGGTCGACCGGTCCGGTCGACCGCCAGGCCTGAAACAGATTTGGATATGGGATATTATTTGAACTTGGGGAGATTTTTCAAAAATTTTTGTAGGTATATATGGCTAAGTATCATGCTAGAAAGATATACATGATATAAACATGATATAAAATTTGTAAAAATTTGAATCATGTATAGAAATCAAGGTATGAACTTAAATCAAAAGCCAAAACTAAAAACTGTATTTTTGAAAGTGTGTGTTGTTCTTGAGCCAAATTACCACAACCTCAAACTTTAACAAACTAAGTCTTTACATAGGTTCTAGGTGGACTACAAAGTCTCCAAGTGGGCTCCTCCATATGTGATCTTGAAAAGCTTGTATCTTGAACCCGAAATGAACCGACTTGAGTTAAAACAACCTTCCTTTAGGGAAGAACACTCCATGAATCTTAGAACCCTGAAACACACTTAAACAATAAACATGATTAGTACAAATAACTATATATGTTTTGTAATCATCAAAAACACAATAAAACGGGTGATTGTAACCTTGGGCCAACAATCTCCCCCTTTTGATGATTACAAAAACATATGAGTTATTTAAAAAATATGGGAAAGGAGCTTGGAAGCTCCCCTCAAATTATGCTATGTATAAAAGAATGACTATCTACATAAAAGATAGAAACTAAGAATTTTGGCATAAACACATCATACAAAACACAATGCACAAAATCTCTTAATACAAAAAACACTAAAACTCAAAGCATAGCATCAAACTAAACTTTTTCTCCCCTTTTTGTCATACATCAAAAAGGGTAAATATAGTAAAAAAAATTTCTTCATGAATCCATAATACAAACATTCAACTCACCACAAATAAAGAAAATCTAGCATAGTCTAGGGGTTATGTAAAAATATCGCAAGTTGAAAATCAGTAGAAACATAATCAATATCAATATCACCTTTCTCATAATGATCTCTAAGAAAGTGATACCGAATGTCAATGTGCTTAGTTTTACTATATTGATTTGCATTTTGGTCATATGAATAGTACTAGTATTATCACAAAATATTTTAATATGATCAAAATGCAAATCATAGTCAAGGAGATTATGTTTTATCCAAAGAAATTGTACACAACAAGCTCCGGTCGCAACATACTCCGCCTCGGCGGTTGAAAGGGCTACCGAATTTTGCTTTTTGGAAGACCAAGAAACAAGTCAATTATCAAGAAATTGACATGTTCCACTTGTACTTTCCTATCTACCCTAAACCCGCATAGTCGGTATCCGAAAAACTCTTCATATCAAATTGTCCGGTTTTCGGATACCACAACCCATTTCAATTGTGCCCTTAAGGTATCTAATTATGCGTTTTACCGCAACTAAATGAGACTCTTTAGGACACGATTGAAAACGAGCACAAAGACAAACACAAAACATAATATCCGGCCTACTAGCCGTCAAATACAACAAGCTACCAATCATGCTACGATAAAGCTTAATGTCTACACTTTTGCCTTGTTCATCCTTGTCAAGCTTTGTGGTAGTTGCCATGGGAGTTTTGCTTGCTCTAACTCCTTCAAGCCCGAATCTCTTGATTAATTCCTTTATGTACTTGGCTTGATTGATGAAGATCCCATCCTTCTTTTGCTTGATTTGGAGACCAAGGAAATAGTTGAGCTCACCCATCATAGACATTTTGAATTCTTCCTTCATGCATGATTCAAAAGCTTAGCAAAGAGATTCATTAGTAGAACCAAAAATGATATCATCCACATAAATTTGAACAATAAGAATATCATTTTCAACATGCTTTGTAAACAAAATAGTATCTATTTTTCCTTTCTTAAAACCATTTGAAATTAGAAATGAAGAAAGCCTTTCATACCAGCCCTAGGGGCTTGTTTTAAACCATAAAGAGCTTTGTCAAGTTTGAAAACAAAATCCGGATGTGTAGGATCAACAAACCCGGAGGGTTGTTCAACATACACCTCCTCTTCAATAAATCCATTCAAGAAAGCACTTTTAACATCCATTTGAAAAAGCTTAAAATCTTTATAGGAAGCAAATGCAAGTGTCATCCGTATGGCTTCAAGCCGTGCTATGGGTGCAAAGGTTTCTTCAAAATCGATTCCTCGATTTGAGTGTAACCTTGGGCAACTAACTTAGCTTTATTCCTAACAACATTACCGACTCATCCAACTTGTTCTTAAAGATCCACTTAGTACCAATTGTTGGTCTATCGTGGGCCTAGGAACAAGGTGCCAAACTTGGTTGTACTCGAATTGATTGAGCTCCTCTTGCATGGCTAGCAACCAATATGAGTCAGCCTTGGCTTTGAGGACGCTCTTGGGTTCAAAGTGTGAAAAAAAGCATAATGTCCACAAAAATCATGAAGTTTAGAACGAGTCGTTACCCCTTGAGATAACTTCACCTATAACAAGATCCTTAGGATGATGTGGATTGTATCTCCAATCCTTTGGAAGTTGTTCAGTAGACTCCACTTCATCTCCTTGAATTTCATTTCCTGAGCCTCTTTTTCTTTAGCTTCATTTCCTTCATCATCCTTTGCTTGCTTCAATAGTAGGTGAGTCCTCCAAAGTAACTTTCTCCATGTCTTCATGTAAAGAATCTATTTCTACAACATTCTTAACAAACACATTAGATTCCTCAAATTTTACATGAATAGACTCTTCAATAGTTAAAGATGACTTATTAAAAACTCTATAAGCTTTACTAGTATTAGAGTAACCAACAAAATTTGCTTCATTAGATTTAGCATTAAATTTTCCCAAATTATCTTTTGTATTCAAAACAAAACATTTGCATCCAAAACCTTAAAGTACGAAACATTGGCTTTCTAGAATAATAAATCTCAAAAGATGTTTTTGAAGTATTTTGCATAAAAAAACTCTATTTGATATGTAGCAAGATGTATGAATGGCCTCGGCCCATAAATAATGAGGGAGACCATATTCATTTATCATTGTCCTAGCCATCTCTTGTAACGTCCGATTTTTCCGTTCAACTACTTCATTTTGTTGTGGAGTTCTAGGACAAGATAATTCATGTTTAATTCCATGTTCTTCACAAAAAGTGATAAAGGGTAGGTTAATGAATTCACCACCTCTATCACTTCTTATTCTTAAAATAGAAGAATCTTTTCCTTTTCAACTCTTTTCTTAAAGGCTTGAAAATGTGAAAAGGCTTGATTTTTGTGCTCTAAAAGAAATCCTATGTAAAACGCGAAAAATCATCAACTAAAACAAATGCAAAACGATTCCCACTTAGACTTTTGGTTTGAGTAGGACCAAACAAATTCATGTGGATCAACTCCAAGGGACGTGATGTCATGATATCCTTGATTGACTTGAAAGAGGACTTGGTTTGTTTTTCCAAGTTAGCACGCGTCGCAAACGCGGTCCTTTCAAAGTTCAAACAAGGAATACCCTTGACCATTTCCTTGTTGTTTAACTAGATAGATGGTCAAAAGAAATGTGGCCTAATCTTCTATGCCACAACCAAGAGTCATCATCGAGGGCTTTTAAACAAGTAATATTACAAGACATATTAGACATATCAATCATGTATATATTGCTTTACGAAAAATCGGAAAATATACATGTGTTAGATTGTCTATCAATAACTCTACAAGCTATGTTATCAAAAACAACATCAAGACCTTTGTCACAAAGTTGACTAACACTCAAGAGATTATGCTTGAGGCCATCAACTAAAACAACATTTTCTATTAAAGGGATGTACCAAGTTTAATATTACCAATACCGATGATTTTACCCTTGGCATCATCTCCGAAGGTGACGGTGCCACCTTCATGGTATCTTTATAGGGTTGCAAAGTTGTTGATATCCTAAGTCATGTGCCTTGAGCAACCACTATTAAGATACCACAATTCTTTACGTCGTTGGACCTTGGAAAGTACCTACATCATTTAAAAACTTCATTGACTTGGTACCCAAATTTTCTTGGGTCCTTGAAAGTTAGTGTTTCGAACCCAAACATTATGATGAGATGCATTAAGTCTATCATAGCAAAACTTAACTAAGTGACCTTTACGGTCACAATATGTGCATGAAAATACCTTCCCATACATGCATGCATGATGTGTGTGTGGAGTGTGAGCATGTTTGGGGGGTTTGGTATGATGTAAAGGTTGTGATGTATGAACATGAGCATGAGCATGAATAGCATGAGATTGTTTCTTAGAGGCTTATTTCTTAGGAAATATAGCCTCAAGTCTATTCTTATCAAATTCACACTTTTTTAAAACTACTCCTAATGAATCAATTTTTTCTTTTAGCATGGAAATCTCACTTTCATTAACTTGTGGAAACTTACATTTGCAAGAATTCTTATATTTATCAAAATCTTTTTGAGTAGAAACAAGAGTGGAAAGTAATCATCTTTTCTTTAGAAAGAGTGAAAACTTGGTGATTAAGAGACTCATTTTCCTTTTTCATTTTCAAATACTTTTTCTTTAGAAAATCATAGTTGTGTGAGAGTTCTTCAAATGCTTCTCCTAGTTCATCCATGGAAGCTCATCATCAAAAGAAGTGTTAGGGGTTACCTTCCTTGTGCTTTCATTTGCCATGAAGCACATGTTGGCGGTGTCAACTTCCTCCTCGGATTCACTTTCGGAATCCCATGTAGCCTTCAATGCTTTCTTCTTGTAAGGCTTCTTGGAGGTGGAGGGCTTGACTTTATCCGGGCATTCCGCAACAATATGACCCGGTCTTTAGCAATTGAAGCAAATAATTTTCTTCTCTTCTTTGCCACTTTGCCATCTCCTCCTTCCTTGGAACTTTGCCTTGTTATACATCCTCCGAACGTTCTTCACAAGAAGTGAGAGCTTCATCATCTTCTTCTTCATCGTCTTCGTCAGAGTATGAGGATGACTCTTGAAGGCAATGGCTTTCTTCTTGGAGGGAGCCATTTCTTCTCTTGCTTTTCTCTCCATCTCATGGGTCTTGAGGTTCCCAATGAGACCTATGAGTTCCATCTCCTCCTTGTCATTGAGTTCCTTCATGGTAGTGGATTTGACTTCCCAAGAAGGAGGAAGAGCCTGGATGATCTTCCTTACTCTTTGGTCATTGTCAATAGCATTACCTAGAGAAGAAAGTCCATTAGTAATCTTTGTAAATCTTGTAACCATATCATCTATGGTTTCATTCTCTTGCATAGAAAAATTCTCATATTGGGACCGAAGAAGGTCTATTTTAGCCCTCTTAATGTGAAGTCCCCTCATGTGTGACAAGCAAGTGTGTCCAAATTTCATGTATGGATTTGCAATGAATAACTCTAGAGATATCATCATTATTAAGGGCTTGAAGTAATGCATAATGAGCCCTAGCATTGCATCAAATTCTTTAGTCTCAATTTCAGACCAAGTGGCCTCATCACCGGTGGGTGCACTAAATGGTTTGGTCACCGCCTTTGCAACCCGGCTTCCTAGAGATTGCAAAAATACGGTCATCTTAACCTTCCATATGGGAAAGTTAAGGCCATCAAACTTTGGGGGGGTCATAATTCCTTCGGCCATTTTTACTAAGTGAAAGTGTATGAAAAATGAATGATGTGATTAGCAAATAGAGGATCTCTCTAAGGTTGTTAAGCCAAGAGCCTAGAGACCAAAGCTCTGATACCAATTGAAAAACACCTAGAGGGGGGTGAATAGGTGTAAATGCTAATCTAAAAACTTTTTAACACAAGTATGAATGAATGATGCAACGATCTCCCAAAATAAGACTAGAAGCCGAATACCCAGTGAAGGGCTCTGAACTCCTTCCTCGTGATTCCTCTAGATAAGAGTTAGAGGTGCGTAATGCAATCTTATTGTATGAGAATTGATCAACAAGTTAGCAAGAAATGAATTGGAAGCAATAATGAAGTGCACACAAGATATATTACAAGCTATGAAAGAAAAGCAATATCACAAGCAAGAATTGAAGAGCAATAAAGAGCACAAAGAAAAACAATCGCAAACACAAAGTATTTGTTTCGAGGTTCGAGCCACCGCTCTACTCCCCGCCTTCACCGCCATGAAGGGTTCCACTATCCACCGAGGAACTTTACAAGGTCTACCGAAGACCGGAGTACCGAACTCCACCACTTACAATCCTCTACTGATGAGGTATCTTAACAAGAAAGAACAAGTAACCAAGTGATCACCAAAAGGATCACAAACTTCTTACAAAACTTCTCTTTACAACTTCCTTATAGAATGAGGAGGGAATTTTTGGCTCTAGAAGTGTAGTGAGAAAACAAACTCAGTTGTAAATGAAACTTGCTTGAAAACACAACTGAAAACAATAGCCAAGAATGCACTAGAAAATTGAGAGCTTTTGAAACTATTTCTTTCTTTTGAAAACTTGAAAACTAGGTATATTTCTTGGTGATTTTGCAAGAGACCAATCCTCTCTATTTATAGGGAGAGGAGGGGATCAAAACACATTTAAATTAAGTTTATTTGATCAGAAATTAATCCCCAAAATATCAGAATTTTCTGCCAACCAAAAAGGGACCAAAATCAAAAATCACCAATGAGGAAGAGCCGTTGGGGCTGCAGGCCGGCTATCAGTCGACCGGCCCGGTTGACCGGCAGCCCATTTGGCATATAGCCATAGGGCTCGGTCGACTGGTCGGTCGATCGGCCGCAAAGGGCAAACACACAGTTTTGAACTGTCGGTCGACCGGCCCAGTCGACCGACCAAAAACAGAGAGCAACCTGCTTTCAGTCGGTCGACCGGTCGGTCGACCGACAGACGTGCACAACCGTGCACGTCTTGGACACGAGGCCCGGTCGACCGGTCGGTCGACCGTCCTGGCCTGGAACAGGTCCGGTCGACCGCCAGGCCTGAAACAATTTGGATATGGGATATTATTTGAACTTGGGGAGATTTTTCAAATATTTTTGTAGGTATATATGGCTAAGTATCATGCTGGAAAGATAGATATACATGATATAAACATGATATAAAATTTGTAAAAATTTGAATCATGTATAGAAATCAAGGCATGAACTTAAATTAAAAGCCAAAACTAAAAACTATATTTTTGAAAGTGTGTGTGTTCTTGAGCCAAATTATCACAACCTCAAACTTTAACAAACTAAGTCTTACATAGGTTCTAGGTGACTACAAAGTCTCCAAGTGGGCTCCTCCATATGTGATCTTGAAAAGCTTGTATCTTGAACCTGAAATGAACCGACTTGAGTCAAAACAACCTTCCTTTAGGGAAGAACACTCCATGAATCCTTAGAACCCTGAAACACACTTAAACAATAAACATATTTAGTACAAATAACTATATATGTTTTGTAATCATCAAAACACAATAAAACGGGTGATTGTAACCTGGGCCAATACAAACGCTCCCCCAACAGACTCTACTTGGCGCAGAAACGCGGCCCAAGCCGCGTTTCCGCGGCCCTGGTGTGGCCAGGTGGCCACACCAAAAGGGGGGATCTCCTGGTTGGTGTTTTGCCCATATCTTCTGCTAGTTTTCTTGTTTCTGCTCCAAACGTTGACGAAACAGCCTTTGATTGTGTGGCTTCAACCGCTTGATTCAGGAGGATTCTTCTCAACCTCTTGATATGCCAAGATTTTGCCCTGATTTCTTCATTTCGAATTTATTCTGAATTAAATCAGAATTTGGTGGGCTTTTGGGCTTGTTTCTCTTTTCTTTCTTTTAGCACTTGGGCCTACATTTTGTAGGTTCACCTAGAGGGGGGGGTGAATAGGTGATGGCTAATCTAATGGTCACTTAATGCCAAATTATGCAAATAATGCGGAAGCTAAAAACAATTATGACCAAATAAAACTTCTTACACTAAACACCACGTATAACCAAAGAGTGTTGCCGAATTCCCCGTGAAAGGGCTCTGGACAAACTCCTCTAGATTCCCCTTGAATGGGTGAGGTGCCGCGTTGGCTCTCTTGGTTGAATACAAGTGTTAACAACAATCCCAAGCAAGTATATCAATATGAGCACAAATGAATATCTAGCATATAATGATGAGCACAATAAAAGTATGCAAGATATCAAAGAGACAAAGAGAGAGAGTGAGCAATCGCAAACACAAGGGTATGTTTCGAGGTTCGAGCACACTTGCTCTACATCCCCGCCTTCGACACACGAAGGATTTCCACTATGCAAGATCCCAATGGATCTCTCCTTGGTGCCGCAACACCTACAAGCCCTCGGACTCTCTAGTCCCGTACACACCGCAAGCTCACTAGCTCGCCGAGGCCGCACCTCGAAACAACCGAGTCCGCACCCGAACTCAAAACAACGAGTCCTCACTAGGACCCAAACAATCACGAGCACACTTGCCCGTCTCCTCAAAGAACAAAGTAGAACTTTGGTGATCACAACTCTTGATCACCTAAAATCCTCTCACAATAACACTCCCTATAGGGTAGATAGATCAGTGGATGCTCAAGTGTTGATGTGAGAAAACAAGGATGTGAAAGGTGGAGGAAAACTCAAAGACTTTCTTTTAAACACTCTTGATAAAACTTCCCTTTTGATAGGAAATATTTGCTCTCTATTTTGTGGAGAAAAACCCTTTTAAAAGTCTGAGAAAAACTGGCTCTAAGAGACTCCAAAATCTTATAGCAAAACAATGACCAAACCCCCAAATTTATAGGCCAGAAAAATATAGTCGTTGGGGTCTGTCAGAGCTGCCGGTCGACCGGTGCGGTCGACCGCCAACGGTCGGATTTCTGACCGTTGGAGCCACGGTCGACCGCCTGGGTCGACCGACCCACTGGAGCTGAGAGTTTAACTCTCTGTCGGTCGACCGGTGCGGTCGGCCGAACTTTCCAGAGAGCACTGCTCTCTGGAGCGGTCGACCGGCACGGTCGGCCGTCCTCCAGTACACAAAGGCGTGCACGTTTGTGCACGTCGGTCGACCGGTCCGGTCGGCCGACTCCTGTATTAGTCGACTATTAAAGGTCACTAGTCGACTTATACGAAGCTTGAAACAGTTTTCTGGGATTAAAAAGTTAGTCTTTTTGGCTCAAATAAAATCCCATAAAATACATAAAAATCTACAAAAATAGTTTAACCAATATACTTTGATATACAAACATGCTTGCACAAAATCAAGGCATGTTATAAAAGATTGGACTATTTTGTAACTTGGAAATATTGGCTCATGATAAAAACTGTTTTTCCAAAACAACAATTTTCCAAAACATGTTTTCCAAATCTTATCAAATACAAAAAACAAGATATACTTTTAAGGTATAGTGTGTATGGATATGATCCACTACACAATCATAATACAATATCTATGTTTTTGTCATAAAGCTCTAAACTTGGTTTTGGTTTAAAGATATGATATGAGAAATACCAAAAACCAAAATATGATATTTCTCCAAAATGAAAGTCTTTTCTAAATCTGAAAATTCTTTTATGAAAAGACAATTAAATCAAGAGTGTGTGTGTGTAAATGTACTTGAGCAATCCACCAACTATCTATCCTTTACATTTTTAACTAAAACAAAAATAAAATCTATACCTAGACACAAGTCTTCATCTTCTTGAAGTCTTCACTTGAAGGCTTCTCATCTTCTTGACTTGGTCCAAGCTTGATCCAAAAGCTCCTTGGATCATACCGTGCTAGCTCCAAATCTTGACATTTTATCCTTTGTTGAGCTATGCACCTACTAAGATCTTGATAATGAATCTGTCACTAATTAAACACAAGATCATTAGTAAACATAACTTCATGAGTTGATCATCATCAAAACTAGGGTGATAGGCCTTTGGGCCAACACATTTAACAAAGAAAAAGAAGAGTTATTAATAGGATTTATTAGCTAAAAAGTATGGTAAGGTGACAATATATATGCAACATATGTGACAAATCATATAACCCACTACCAAGATAAAAATGAGTCATGCTCCAACGTATTCATTTGCCAAGAGTATCACCATAAATCCATGGATCAAATTGACTTTCCGATATTCATAATCTGTCATTCTTAATATTGCTTTAGTGCTCTAATCCATTATAGTCATTTTCATCTGATAATATTACTCCCACCATTTATAGATCAAATCTTTAAGGTCTATCAGTAACCATACTCCACTGATTTATTTCTTTTATGCTTTTGATCCACCATGATCACATCAAATAAAGTATTCAGATATCTCAATTACGTTATCATCCTTGAAATATCACTCCAAAATTAGAATATCTTTGGGATCACTACATGTGCTTAATTCACAATCGCCTCTGATTGTTATATCCTCAAAATCATTAAGATCCCAAATAATCTCAAGTCCTCGAGTACATGTTCTATAATCATCCACAGTTTCATAGTAACACAACATCAGATCACACGGCCACTACTGGAAGATCATTAGTCCAGGTAGCAGTCACTGATGAAAATTTCCAATATTAGATATTAATAATCAGTAATTATAAGTCCTCAAAAATATGCCATTGATATAAATTACTTATTGTCTCAACCTTCAATATATCTTTCAGATTGATCTTTATAATCTTGCTTATATATTTCTGTTTCAAATCCTCAAAGTTTGAGTTTTAAATTCATTGGTCTTCATAAGAATTCAGATATATCTATCTTTTTCTTTCATCCATGATTCCTCAATCAAAAATCACATGACTCTCAGATATCAAGATATTCCAATTATTAAGTTTTTTAGAGTCATAGGATTAACTCAAACACCTCAAATTATGATAGATATTATTAAAATATTACTTAGATCTGAAAACTTCAAGATTCTAATCCTCAAAAATTAAATCCAAGTAATCTGATCTAAGGTATAGTCATATTTCGTTTATTGATCTGATTATCACTCCAAGATCCATATCCCCAAATTCAAATTTCATCAGGGTCAAATCCAATATATTGATGAAATCTGATCACTATTTAATCTAGGCATGATTATTATCTTAAGTCCACCATCTCACTATAGTTCCCTTGTAGACATGTATCTTAAAAGTTTTAGATCTAAAATTTCTCATAAAATTAACTGTAAGATAATTCCACAATGATCCTCTCAATATTCTTCTTCGTCTAAATAATCAGCTCAAATCCTTAATATATCTATCATCAATCTAAATCAAGAATAATCTTACCAGATATGATCAAGTGGGGGTAGATTAGGTACGATGACTATATGGATGGAAAGTCACAGCGGGGTGACAGTTCAAGGGTTCTTGGGGATCGATTGTACGAGCACGAAGTCAAGTGACTATTTATTCAGATAATTTCATGGATGATTATCATATATGTGACCTAATTGTATACATGGCATATGCCTAACTGGCTCTGATACCAACAAAATCATGTCACGCCTCGTTTCCCAAAATATGAAATATGGGTATGTGACGATGGCGAGCAGATACTCACGAGAGTGAAATATTTCCATGAGTACCTTAGGCTGTCAATAACGAGCAGGATAGCACATATATATGCATTTACAACCAAGCACAGGGATAAAAAGCACATATTAAAACACAGAATCATATATAATACCATCCACCATATCTGAATAAGACAAGTCAAGAAAAGAAACAAATTCACTGGAGAACAATAGAACTAGAATGTATTTGTAGGCTGTCTAAAAATTACTGAAGACAAGTCATCAAAAAGCAGAATCCAAACTCCAGACATAAGGCTAATCATTGCCACCAGCGCAGCACAAGACGCGAGGGTTGAAACTCGCATCTCAACATCACTGCAAGGACTAAGGCGCGAAGCGTGAAAGCCGCGTCTCAGCATTATTGTAGTACCAAGCGCAGAGTCCAAAGCCCGCGTCTCACGTGAAGCATGATGCAGAATTTGAAGCTCATGTTTCTCAAGTATTACCTCAATGGCAAAATGCGAGGCCAAAGCCCGCGTCTCAGTTATAACTACCCTCATTACTGGGTGAATTACTGCCCACATAATGAGGGAGTTAACCCCCATTATGGAGTGTTTTTAGGGGACACTTTTATCCCCTGAAGCCTCTATAAATAGCCCAGTTTGCTATGGAAGAGGGATCGAAAAAATATGGTCAGAAGAACTTCAGTTGTAAGCCGTAGAAAGTCAAGATCTCCAGCTAAAAGAAAGAGAGAGTTCAACTCTTCTAACAACTTGCTGCATACAAGTTATTTTTTCCTACAATCTCTTTGAGAATCTTGTTGGACAGAAGATGTGTTACTTCGTCCACCATCCAAAGAGAGGATTCCCAAGAGATCCTGAAGTTCACCCGATCAATGAAAAATAAGATTCACTTTCTATCATCACATCAAGAACCCGCATTAAACAAAGAGGAGATTTGAGCTTGAATATCTCTCCTCTCTTGTAAAGGATTATTGATCCCCGTTATAATTTTTTTTACTATCAAATAAAGAATTTACCCCTCGATTTTCAATTTTTTCTCACCAAACAAGAGATGGCGACTCAGCTGTGGACTTCTTTCTCTACCGATGAGCAAGTCATGGCGCAAGGTGACGTCACCTACATGGGAAAATGGTCGAATCACTCATTGTCGAGTTCGACCAGGCAAAGTATGAAGAGTTTCTCTCTTCTGACTCCAAGAGCCCTAGAGTGAGGCAGTACCGCAAGGTCTCCTCGGGGACCCGCTCTCTAGTTCACTCTGAGATCCCTTCAGATACGATTGACAAGAAGAGTGCCATGGCTAATCATATCACACGTAATACCCGCGTTAACGTCTCCCATGAGACCCGCATGGTTAGCGTTGCTGATATTCAGCCCGTTCATGCCCGTCCTCTTCCTCAGTTCTAGGTCACCGAGGGTTCTCATCAACCCGTACGGCGTAACTGGAATGCTGAGTGATTACAGAGACGATGTGCGCGTCAACTACAGGCGCGAGAAGCTGGAACAATTACCTGTCCAGCAGATATATAACGAGAGGTTCAAGCCCGTGTCTCTCCTGAACCACGTCAGACGCGCGAAGTTCGCGTTTGGAGACCTAAACGCGAAGTCTACCAGGCCTGCGTTTCTAAAGCTCCACTTCCTAAACACGACGTTCATCAGCTCGAGATCCGTACCTCTTCTCAGAGATAGAAGACCCGTGTTACCCCAATCAGACGCGAAATTGAAAAAAAATCAAATATCTCAACCGTCGCTAGCTAAACACGACAACCAACAACGCAAGGTCCGCATCCCTTCTCAGTAGAGACGTGAGGCCTGTGTTCTCGAGCCGAAATGCGAAAGTCGCGTCTGTCTTATAGGACGTGAGCTTCGCGTCTTAGAACCCTGCGTCTCAGCTTCGCGACTCAAGGATAGCTCTTAGAAGCTAAAAAACCCTCGACAACCCGAGGCTGATATCTTTGGTCCTCCTCTGACAGATCTAAGAGATTATTAATGAAGAAAAGAAGTGCTAATCAAATCACTCTGTCTTGTTGTTGTGAATGGCTTATCACAACAATTCTCTCTGAATGCCGCTGCAGCTTACATACAAGCAAAAAATGGTGTTCAGACGATTGACCTCAACCTCCCGATCAGCCAAAAAGCATCGCTCTCACAGAAAGGAGCCTTCTCTGACATGGACTACCTGAAGTCACTGCAAACATGATAAGCGAAAGTAAGGGAAAACAACCGACAGTCAGCTCCAATGAGTCTGACACGGAACCAGAAGGAGTGTATCGGCATACTCGCACTAAGACTGGTGCGGTCACCCGATCAACTATAGTTCCCTAGCTCGGGACATTGAAGCAAATGAATCACATTCCGTTGTTGCAGAATCGCAAGCCTCGAACTCTTCCATAAAGAAGGGAGCCTTCGCGTACATGACAAATACTCCTGAGGAGATGACCAGGCACTTTGAACAACAAGCCCAGGTCCAGAGGGAACAATTCGATATGATTCATGCTCAACAAGAATCCATCGATTCCCTCAAGTAGATGCTTGCACAATTGCTTGAAGATAAGAGGAAGCCAACTGACAAAGCTTCTTCTAAGAAGTTTAAAGGCAAACGGAAAGAAGGAGAAAGCTTATCTTTCGTATATATCGAGGAGAAGGAACAATCTAATTTAAGTCGTCTAAAGAGGGAGCTAACCCGGAGAATGGGGGTATTCATTCAAAAAGAATCAGTCAATTGGAGCAGCGTTTGGAAGCCCTAACCAAACGGAAAGGCCTCCAAGAAGCAGGAGTGGTCCGGCGATATCCGGCCGAGTGGGATCTTGTCCCATACCATCCTAAGTTCAAAGCTCCAACCCTATAGGCCTTCAACGACAAGGGTCATCGAACCAACATATCTACTACTTCAAGTACCCAACAGGGAATGTAGTATCAAACGATACCATCATGGCGCATTTGTTCATCGGCACCCTCAAGGGGTTACCTTTGAATGGTTCATGAAGCTTCCTGCCAGCTCTATCGAGAAATGGGTCGACCTCGAGAAGATCTTCAAAGATGATACCGAAGTATCCTTGCCAACTCTCCTTGCCATAAATAAAAAGGAAAGTCAATCAGAATGTTTGTGTAGAGATTTCAGATTATGGCGCTCCGATGTCCAAGTAGCATGACGCAGTCTGTACGGATCAAGACTTGCCTCCACAACTTGCAAACCGCACTCCTAGCGCAAATAGGAGTAATTCAAAGTCACACCTGAAAGCAACTAGTCTTACAAGGCGAACGAGTAGAAGACATAGTTACAAGAGTAGGCCAGGAAGATTACAAGAGCATGTTGCATTGAATCAACTGGGCAACGAGGTGATCTGACTTCTATGACTGTCACGTTCAACAGTTACCTCTGAACAGTCTAAATCATTCCATTGGTATTTGTCATCTCCATGGAATAAAAAAGCAAAAAGAAAAGAAGTACTATCCCTGATCAAGTTTAACACCACACCTCTGATCAAATAAAACACTCAAAGGGAACACTGATCTCCCTATAAGTTCCCCGAGGAGTTTATACTTCTTTAATCTACAGTAGGATTTTAGAAGTTTATCTGTGGAACAATAATCCGATTCCTCTGACGGCTAAGGATAGAGGAAAAGTTGGCTTTTAAGTCCACAAAAAATCCTCGACAACTCATCATGCTGGGGGGATTAGCATGGCTAGCCCAACTCAAATGGTAGTTGGTAAAAGCATATTAAATCTGTTGATAGCTGAGGTTTGCTAAAAACCTTAAGAGACCTGATCCCGCCTTCCCCTCCAAAATCCCTTACCAATTCCCATCCATAGAATGGTAGGACCACAAAAAGCCTGTGGCTATTTCCCCAGTGAAATAATCACAGATCAAATATGTCAAGTTAACATTATACCTCTGGCATATTCACTGTTAAGTTAACATTAAACCTCTAACAGTGATTTTCCTCAAATTTTCAAGTGGAATAAATTACAAGTCAAATTAGTCATGTTAACATTACACCTCTGACAATAAGACTTTGATGTATCCCCAGGGGGTAAAATTTCAACTTGTCAATTCTCTTCAATAGAATGACAAGTTCACTCAAAATACTATTATGTTTAAAATCACACTCTTCAATAGAATGACAAGTTCACTCAAAATACTATTATGTTATAATCACACCTCTAACAGTAGACAAATCCCGGTCAAGTTAATATCACACCTCTGACTAAAATTTCAACTCGTCAGTCCTCTTCAATAGGATGGCGAGTCCACCAAACTGCTCAAATCGTAGAATCTCTCGGTCAAGTTAATACTACACTTCTGACCAAAGTTGCTCATATTGCAATATAAATCGCTGTTAAGTTAACACTGCACCTATGACAGTGATTCTCTCAATTTTCTCACAGGAAACGAAACACTTAATGTTAAGTTAATATCACACCTCTAGCATACATTTCATTGTTAAGTTAATACTACACCTATGACAATGATCTTTTCTCTAGCTTTCTTTTCAAAGTTGAGATGTCAAATGCTAAGTTAAACATCACACCTCTAGCATGCATTTTATTGTTAAGTTAACATTACACCTATGACAATGATCTTCTCTCAAATTTCTTAGTGAAAATGAGACTTTCGTGATGCTAAGTTAATATCACACCTTTAGCACACATCTTTGTCAAGTTAATATCACACCTCTGATAATTTAATTTACTCAAATTAAAACCCAAACCCGTCACGTTAACATTACACCTCTGATGGTAAAAATCTCTATGAATTTTCAACAAATCCAATCCCACTTGTCATTCTCCCAAATAAAATGACAGGTCCACTTAAGTTGCGTAGATCGCAAAATCAATGCTGTTATGTTAATATCACACTTCTAATAGTAACTTTACATTTCATTGATTCCTAGCAGAGTTCTACTCATGTTAACACTAAACTTCTGACGATAGACTCTGATATAATTCCTGGCGGATCAAACTCCACTTGTTATTCTCATCAATAGAATAGCAAGTCCACAAAACTTGTTCGAAACACAAGTCCAGATCTTACTGTCAAGTTAACATCACACCTCTGACAATAATCTTCTCAAATTCCCCAAAAGAGTTATTTAATTTGCTAAGTTAATATCACACCTCTGGCAATTAAAACTCATTCAAAGAAGCTTTGAGCGTGACCTTCACGTCTCAAGTACAAAGCCGCGTCTCAACGAACTTAAGAGTTGCGTCTTAATAGCAAGTAAAGGCTGCATCTCTACAGCAACTGAGAGCCGTGTCTCTACAACAATTGAGAATCGCGTCTCAACTTTGGTGAAGTTCGCGTCACCTGTTGATCAGTGTGCCAGAACTGTGTCCTCTCCCTTCAAATACAAGTACACTGGCAAGAGTAATTGACAACTCCACCAGTTTAATAGTGCGCCATGCAAACTAGGGCTCAAACAAGTGCTAGATTGAGTTTCTAAGACACTTGTGATGATCTTTCCTAGAGGCTTCAAGAAGTTCATCTGTACACTCATGAAGTTCACCATCCAGACAGGATCGAGCTCAGGGCACCCCAGGAGATTGCCTCGCAGAAGAATGCCAGTCCGATTACAGGAAGCCTAAATTCAATTGAAGTCTAAAGTATTTCGAAATCTGTCTCAGTCAATCGCGAAGTTTCGAAAGCTTTAGAGGGGTTCTGTAGGCTATCAAAAAATTACTAAGGACAAAGCCTCAGACGCGGACCTCGCGTCCTCTGTCAGATGCGGAGGTCGCCAGATGCGGACCTCGCGTCCTCTGTCAGACGCGGAGATCGCATTCCAATCTCAGACACGGAGGTCGCTAGACGCGGACCTCGCGTCCTCTATTAGACACGGAGGTCATCAGACGTGGACCTCGCATTTCACTCAAACGCGAGCTTGAGCAGCTCCGCGTTCCAACACAGACGCATGCTTGAGCAGCTCTGCGTTCCAACAGAGACGTGATAGGTAGTAAAAAATGCATATTTATCAATACATTTACTATCATGTTTCCCTATTTATTCTTTTAATTATGCACTATTACTAAAGTTTTGTTATTTAATGTGTGCAGGCCTTGAGTAATTATTTAGATAAAAGAATAAAAGCCTAAATGAAGCCCAGAAGCCCAAAAAGCCCATGTGCAAGCCCATGTGCAAAAGTTGTAGTAATTTAGAAGTTTCATATTATCTAACCTAATCTAAACTTAGATTTTTAAACTCTTTATTTAAAATCTAAGTGAAGAAAATGAAGGATAAGAAAGAACTCCTAATTGCAAAAAGAAGAGGAAAATGATGGACTTTTACTCAACCCTAATTACTTGCAGGATAAGGCTAGAGATAAAAGGAGAAGAGTGCAAAGATAAAAATTCGTTTCAAAAAGATTTGGATTTAGGGTAACTTGCTTTCCAAGTTATCCCAAATTTTCAAAATAAAGAGTCGGTATGCAAAATCCAGAAGATATACCCAGATAGACGGACCAGAGGAGGCTACGCGCGAAAGCGCGTGGCCAGGGACCACACTATGGCCGCGGAAACGCGGTCATAGCCGCGTTTCCGTGGCCCTATGGATGAGTTTGGATACTTGCTTTCGTGGAGGAGTTATATCGGGACTCTACTTCTTCCATCTCCTATAAATACCCCTGCAGAGTAACAAAGAGGGCAGATCCAGAGACGGGAACTTAGGATTTTTCTTAGGCTAAATTTTAGATTGTAACTTAGGTTTTTTTAGTTATCTTTTATGTAATTTTTACTTTTTCTTTATGTAACTGAGAGGAGAGATGAGTTTCATGGAGGAAGGAGATCAAGCTTGTACTGAGGTGATATCGGTGTAAGTAAGTCTTTTCTTCCATTGTTATAAGAATCGAATCGAAGTTTCTATTTATTCTTTACTCTTGTTTTCATTTATTTTCCTCTGATGTGTTTGTAATCCAAGTGAATTAAATAGCCTCGAGACTGCTTCGCCATTGTAAGTGCCCTTGATGGCCTATGGTGATGAATAACCATTCTTTGTTAGTTTAGCTCGCCCTTTATTCGTAGTGTAGATCGTGAATGGGGAAGATCCTGAAAAACACCTAGAGGGGGGGGGTGAATAGGTGTAATTGCTAATCTAACAATCCTTTTAAAATTATGATGGATGAATGATGCAACGATCTCTCAAATAAGACTAAGAGCCGAATACCCCGTGAAGGGTTCTGAACTCCTTCCTCCTGATTCCCCTTGAATGGTTAGAGGTGCGCAATGCAACCTTGTTGTATGATAATTGATCGAACAAAGTATGAATAATATGCAATGATGAAATGCACACAAGTAACACAAACTAGAGGCAAAATCACAAGGAAAGAAAACTAGATCTCAAGCAAGTAATTGAAAGCAATAGAGTGCAAGAGAAATAGAAAGCAATAGAGAGCAAGAACACAAAGCAATCGCAAACACAAGATATTTGTTTCGAGGTTCGAGCCACCGCTCTACTCCCCGCCTTCACCTCCGTGAAGGGTTTCCACTATCCACCGAGGACGATTACAATGGTCTACCAAAGACCCGAGCACCGAGCTCCACCACTTACAATAACCTCTACCGAAGAGGTGTCTCCACAAGAACAAGAAGAAGGAACAAGTAGCCAAGTGATCACCAAGAGGATCACAAACTTCTTACAAACACTTTCTCTTTACAACTTCCTTATAGAATGAGTAGGGAATTTTGGCTCTAAGAAGTGTAGTGAGAAAACACTCAGTGTAGGATGATTTTTGCTAACAAACACAACTGAAAACAAGCTCAAGAAAGAGTTGGAAATGAAGACCTTAAACACTTTTCGGTTCTTTTTGAAAACTATGAAAACTTGAGGATTTTTCTTGGTGTTTTGCAAGAGGCTATACTCCTCTATTTATAGGGAGAAGAAAGGGTTAAAAACAATTTATTTTAACCTTATTTGACCTGAAAAAGTTCTCCAAAACCTCAGAAAAAGTCTGCAAAAACAGATTAAGAAAACAGTTTTCAGAATTGCACAAAAGAGAAAAGAGCCGTTGGGCTTTTGCAGGCTTGGCGGTCGACCCGTACGGTCGACCGTCCGCCTAGCCGTTGGGCTCGGGTCGACCGCTCGGGTCGACCGTCCCCAAAAGAAACACAGTATTCTTCGGGCGGTCGACCGGGCGGTCGACCCAGAAAACCCGAGAGCAGACTGCTAGCAGTCGGTCGACCCGAGCGGTCGGCCGACAGACGTGCACAAGCGTGCACGTCCTGATACAGGCGCCGGTCGACCGGGCCGGTCGGCCGGTCAAGCCTGAAACAGAAAAACAGCAGCAGGACTTTGGAAATTTTTGTTGTAAAAATATTTTGAAGTAAAGGATATCTAAGTATCATGATGAAAAGAGTATACATGATTTAAATATGATATATGTCTTTGTAAAACTTGGAGTCATGTATATTTGTCAAGTCATGAGAAAAACTTAGAAACAACAAAAATTTTAACTATGAAAACTTGTATACATAAAAGTGTGTGTGTGATCCTAGAGCCAATTTCCAAAACTCAAACTTTAACAAACTATTTCTTACATTGGTTCTAAGTACTACAAGTGCTTCAAGAGGGCTTTCACCATATGATCTTCAAAACTTGATTCTTGAGCCCAAATTGAGTTGACTTGAGTCCAAAACACCTTCCTTTAGGAAGAAACCTTCTAGTTGAGTTAGAACCCTGAAACACACTTAACCAATAAACAATATTAGTACAAATAACTAATATGTTTTGTAATCATCAAAACACACTAAAACGGGTGATTGTAACCTTGGCCAACAATCTCCCCCTTTTTGATGATGACAAAACATATAAGTTATTTAAACAAAAGTGGAAGAAGAGCTTTGGAAAGCTCCCTCTCAAACAATGCTATGTATAAAGAATGACAATGAGAAGTAAGAAACATAAAGCATTGAAAACACAATAGTTTTTGAAAAGTTTAAAACAACAAACTTACTCTTTTTCTCCCCTTTTTGTCATACATCAAAAAGGGTTAAATGCTTTAAGAATCAATAATGCAAATATTTAACTCACCACAAATAAAGGAAAATCTAGCATAATCCAAAGGTTTAGTAAAAATATCGGCAAGTTGAAAATCGGTAGAAACATAATCAATATCAATATCACCTTTCTTATAATGATCTCTAAGAAAGTGATACCTAATGTCAATGTGTTTGGTTTTACTATGTTGATTTGCATTCTTTGTCATGTGAATTGTACTAGTATTATCACAAAATATTTTAACATGATCAAAGTGTAAATCATAGTCGAGAAGAGTATGTTTCATCCAAAGAACTTGTACACAACAAGCTCCGGCTGCAACATACTCCGCCTCGGCGGTTGAAAGGGCTACCGAATTTTGCTTTTTGGAAGACCAAGATACAAGACAATTACCAAGGAATTGACATGTTCCACTTGTGCTCTTCCTATCTACCCTACAACCCGCATAGTCGGCATCCGAAAAACTCTTATTTCAAATAGTCCGGTTTTCGGATACCACAAACCCATTTCAATAGTGCCCTTAAGGTATTTAATAATACGTTTTACCGCTACTAAATGAGACTCCTTAGGACATGATTGAAACGAGCACAAAGACAAACGGAAAACATGATATCCGGCCTACTAGTCGTCAAATACAATAAACTACCTATCATGCTACGATAAAGTTTAATGTCTACACTTTTACCTTGTTCATCCTTATCAAGCTTGGTAGTTGTTGCCATGGGAGTTTTGCTCACTTTAGCGCCTTCAAGCCCGAACCTCTTGATGAGTTCCTTTGTGTACTTGGCTTGATTGATGAAGATCCCATCCTTCCTTTGCTTGATTTGGAGTCCAAGGAAATAGTTGAGTTCCCCCATCATAGACATTTCAAATTCTTCCTTCATGCATGATTCAAAAGCTTGGCAAAGAGATTCATTAGTAGAACCAAAAAAAATATCATCTACATAAATTTGCACAATAAGAATATCATTTTCTACATGTTTTGTAAACAATGTTGTATCAATTTTTCCTTTCTTAAAACCATTTGAAATTAAAAATGAAGAAAGTCTTTCATACCAAGCCCTAGGGGCTTGTTTTAAATCATAAAGAGCTTTATCTAATTTAAACACAAAATCCGGATGTGTAGGATCAACAAACCCGGGGGGTTGTTCAACATACACTTCCTCTTTAATAAAACCATTTAGAAAAGCACTTTTAACATCCATTTGAAATAATTTAAAATCTTTATATGAGGCAAATGCTAGTGTCATCCGTATGGCTTCAAGCCGTGCTACGGGTGGAAAGGTTTCTTCAAAATCGATTCCTTCGATTTGAGTGTAACATTGGGCAACTAACCAAGCTTTATTCCTAACAACGTTACCCAATTCATCCAACTTGTTCTTAAAGATCCACTTAGTACCAATTGTTGGTCTATCGTGGGTCTAGGAACAAGGTGCCAAACTTGGTTGCGCTCAAATTGATTGAGTTCCTCTTGCATGGCTAGCAACCAATATGAATCGGCCTCGGCTTCGAGGACGTTCTTGGGTTCAACATGAGAAATAAATGCATAATGTCCACAAAAATCATGAAGTTTAGAGTGAGTGGTTACCCCTTTAGATACTTCACCTATGACGAGGTCCTTGGGATTATGAGAATTGTATCTCCAATCTTTTGGAAGTTGTTGAGTAGGCTCCACTTCATTTGTTTGATTTTCATTTTCTTGAGCCTCTTCTACTTTAGCTTCACTTCCTTCATCATCCTTTGGCTTGTCTTCCATAGTAGGTGTATCCTCCAAGGTCACTTTCTCCAAGCCTTCATCCAAAGCATCTATTTCTACAACATTCTTAACAAACAAGTTAGATTCTTCAAACTTAACATGTATAGATTCCTCAATAGTCAAAGATGATCTATTGAAGATTCTATAAGCTTTACTAGTATTAGAATAACCCCACAAAAATTGCCTCATAAGCTTTAGCATCAAATTTTCCTAAATTATCTTTTGTATTTAAAACAAAACATTTGCATCCAAAAACCTTGAAATATGAAACATTTGGTTTTCTAGAAAAGTACATTTCAAAAGAAGTCTTTGAAGTATTTTACACAAGAAAACACGATTTGATATATAGCATGATGTATTTACGGCCTCGGCCCACAAATAATTGAAAAACACCTAGAGGGGGGGTGAATAGGTGTAAATGCTAATCTAATGATCTTTTTAAACTAAGTATGATGAATGATGCAACAATCTCTCAAAAACAAGACTAAGAGCCGAATACCCTTGCGAGGTTCTGAACTCCTTCCTCCCAATTCCCCTAGATATGGGTTAGAGGTGCGCAATGCAACCTTGTTGTATTGAGATATGATTGATCAAGGCAAGTTATGATGATGAGAAATGAGATGCACACAATATATCACAAGAATTACAAGCTTGAATTAAATGCACAAGGAAGAAACAAGATCACAAGCAAGTAATAAAGAGCAATAAAGAGTTAGAGGAATTTAAAGCAAGAATTGGACGCAAAGGCAATCGCAAACACAAATATTTGTTTCGAGGTTCGAGCCACCGCTCTACTCCCCGCCTTCACCTCCGTGAAGGGTTTCCACTATCCACCGAGGACGCCTTTACAATTTGGTCTACCGAAGACCGAGCACCGAGCTCCACCGAGTACAAAGGACCTCTACCGAAGAGGTTGCTCCACAAGGAAAGGATTACAAGAACCAAGTGATCACAACAAGATCACTACACTATTTCTCAAACTCTTTTACAAACACTCTCACTTGAATTACAACTTCACTATAGAATGAGTATTGGATTTTTGGCTCTATGAAGTGTGGTGAGAAAAACTTCAGTTGTAGAGTGATATTAGCAATCAAACACAACTGAAAAACTAGCTCAAAAAGAATTGAAATGAAAGCTTTAAACTCTTTTCTTTTCTCTTTTGAAAACAATGCAAACTTGAGGATTTTTCTAAGTAATATGCAAGAGAGACTTCTCCTCTATTTATAGGGTTAGAAAATAGGTTAAAAACAATTTCTTTTTGTCTTATTTTCTCTGAAAAAGCTCCCCAACAACTCTCCAAAAATCTGTTAAAGCTGAAAATAAAAACAGTTTTTCAGAACTGCCCAAAGAGGAAAGAGCCGTTAGGCTTGTTGCAGGCCTGGCGGTCGACCGGTCCGGTCGACCGCCAGCACAGCTGCAAAGAGCCGTTGGCGCCCGGTCGACCGGTCCGGTCGACCGTCCCAAAAGAGGAAACACAGTTTCCTTCTTCCGGTCGACGGTCCGGTCGACCGAAACAACCTGAGAGCAATTTGCTCTCCGTCGGTCGACCGGTCCGGTCGACCGACAGACATGCACAAACAGTGCATGTCCAGACACATCGCCGGTCGACCGGGCCGGTCGACCGAAGTTGTCTGAAACAGAAAAACTGCAGGTTTTTGGAGTTAGAAAAATTTTGAGAAATATTTTAAAAATACATATAGCTAAGTATTATGCAGAAAATAGTTTATACACATGTTATATACAAGATTTTCAGGATATAAAACTTTTGGTACATGTATATATAAACTAAGGCATAAAACTTAGAAATAGCCATTTTTCTATTTTCAAAACTTAGGAAATATATGAAACAAGTGTGTGTGCAAATCCTAGAGCCAAATTTCATATACTCAAACTTTAACATTCTATATCTTACAATATTCCTAAGGACTTCAAGATCTTCAATAGGCTTCTTCATATGATCTTCAACACTTGTTCCTTGAGCCCAATTGGAGTTGACTTGAGTCCAAATCCTTGTATTTGTGAGAGAAGACTTCTAGAATGAATAGAAATCTGAAACACACTTAAACAACAAATGTTATTAGTACAAATAACTAATATGTTTTGTAATCATCAAAATACACTAATCATGGGTGATTGTAACCTTGGGCCAACAATAATGTGGTAGACCATATTCACTTAGCATTGTCCTAGCCATCCTAGCCATCTCTTGTAAAGTTCGATTTTTTCATTCAACTACTCCATTTTGTTGTGGAGTTCTAGGACAAGAAAGTTCATGCTTAATTCCATATTCTTCACAAAAAGTGATAAAGGGTAGGTTAATGAACTCACCTCCTCTATCACTTCTTATCCTTAAAATTGAAACATCTTTTTCTTTTTCAACTCTATTCTTAAAAGATTGGAAATATGAAAATGCTTGATTTTTGTGTTCAAGAAAGAAAACCCAAGTAAACCGTGAAAAGTCATCAACCAAAACAAATACAAATCTATTCCCACTTAGACTTTTGGTTTGAGTAGGGCCAAAAAGATCCATATGGATTAGCTCCAAAGGACGTGATGTCATGATATCCTTAATTGACTTGAAAGAAGACTTAGTTTGTTTCCCAAATTGACATGCGTCACAAACTCGATCCTTTTCAAAATTCAAATAAGGAATACCTTTCACCATTTCCTTTGTGTTTAACCTAGATATATGGTCAAAAGAAATGTGGCCTAATCTTCTATGCCACAACCAAGAGTCATCATCGAGGGCTTTTAAACAAGTAATATTACAAGACATATTAGGCATATCAATCATATAAACATTATTTTCACGAAAACCGGAAAACACACAAATATTAGAAATTCTATCAATTACTTTACAAGCTACATTATCAAAAACTACATCAAAACCTTTATCACAAAGTTGACTAATACTCAAGAGGTTATGCTTGAGGCCATCAACTAAAACAACATTCTCAATTAAAGGGGATGTACCAAGTTTGATATTACCGATACCGATGATTTTACCCTTGGCATCATCTCCGAAGGTGACGGTGCCACCTTCATGGAACTTGATAGGGTTGCAAAGTTGTTGATGTCCCAAGTCATGTGCCTTGAGCAACCACTATCAAGATACCACAATCCTCTACGTCGTTAGGCCTTGGAAGGTACCTACATCATTTAACAAAATTGTTGACTTTGGTACCCAAATTTTCTTGGGTCCTTGAAAGTTAGTGCTTCGAACCCAAACATTATGACAAGATGCACTTAGTCTATCATAGCAAAAATTAGCTAAGTGCCCTTTCCGACCACAATGTGAACATGAGAACACTCTTTCATACATGAATGCATGATGTGTGTGTGAAATGTGAGCATGTTTTGGGGGTTTGCCACGATGTAAAGGTTGCGTGGTATGAACATGAGCATGAGCATGGTAAACATTTTTCTTAGGGACTTGTTTCTTAGGAAACATGGCCTCTATCTTCTTCTTATCAAACTCACAATTTTTCAAAACAATTCCTAATGAGTCTATTCTTTCTTTAAGCATGGTAATCTCATTAGAATCAATTAGTGGGGACTTGCCTTTACAAGAAATCTTATATTTGTCAAAATCTTTTTGGGTGGAAACAAGAGTGGAAAGTAATTCATCTTTTTCTTGAGAAAGAGTAAAAACTTGATGATTAAGAGATTCATTTTCCTTTTTCATTTTTAAATACTTTTTCTTTAGGAAATCATAATTATGTGATAATTCTATAAAAGCTTCTCCTAGTTCATCAATGGAAAGTTCATCATTAAGAGAAGTGGAAGGGGTTACCTTGCTTGTGCTTTCATTGGCCATGAAGCACATGTTGGCGGTGTCGATTTCCTCATCGGATTCGCTCTCGGAATCCCATGTAGCCTTCATTGCTTTCTTCTTGTAGGGCTTCTTTGAGGTGGAGGGCTTTACTTTATCCGGGCACTCCGCAACAATGTGTCCCGGTCTTTGGCAATTGAAACAAATAATCTTTCTTTCTTCTTTGCCTCCTTGCCATTTCCTTCTTCCTTGGAATTTAGCCTTGTTATAGATCCTCCGGACGTTCTTCACAAGAAGTGAGAGCTCTTCGTCATCTTCTTCTTCATCGTCTTCGTCGGAGTGAGTGGATTGACTTTTGAAGGCTATAGTCTTCTTCTTGGAAGGAGCCATGTCCTCCCTTGCTTTTCTCTCCATCTCATGGGTTTTGAGGTTCCCAATGAGACCTATTAGCTCCATCTCCTCCTTGTCATTGAGTTCCTTCAAGGTGGTTGCTTTGACTTCCCATGAAGGAGGAAGGGCTCGGATGATCTTTCTAACTCTTTGATCGTTGTCGATAGCATCACCTAGAGAAGAAAGTCCATTAGTGATCTTTGTAAATATTATAACCATATCATCTATGATTTCATTTTCTTGCATGCAAAAGTTTTCATATTGGGACCGAAGAAGGTCTATCTTAGCCCTCTTCATTTGTGAAGTCCCTTCATGTGTAACTAGTAAATGTGTCCAAATTTCATATGCAGACTTGCAATGAATAACTCTAGCTATATCATCATCATTAAGGGCTTGAAGGAGTGCATAAGGAGCCCTAGCATTGGCATCAAATTCTTTAGTCTCTATTTCGGACCAAGTGGATTCATCACCGGGGGGTGCACTAAAGGGTTTGGTCACAGTCTTTGCAACTCGACTTCCTAGAGATTGCAAGAAAATGGTCATCTTAACCTTCCATATGGGAAAGTTAAGTCCATCAAATTTTGGGGGGTCTTAATTCCATCGGCCATTTTTACTAAGTGAAAGTGAATGAAAATGAATGAGGTGATTAGCAAATATTGGATCTTTCTAAGGTTGTAAGCCAAGAGCCTAATAACCAAGCTCTGATACCAATTGAAAAACACTTAGAGGGGGGGGTGAATAGGTGTAATTGCTAATCTAACAATCCTTTTAAAATTATGATGGATGAATGATGCAACGATCTCTCAAAATAAGACTAAGAGCCAAATACCCCGTGAAGGGTTCTGAACTCCTTCCTCCTGATTCCCCTTGAATGGGTTAGAGGTGCGCAATGCAACCTTATTGTATGAGAATTGATCGAACAAAGTGTGAATAATATGCAATGATGAAATGCACACAAGTAACACAAACTAGAGGCAATATCACAAGGAAAGAAAACTAGATCTCAAGCAAGTAATTGAAAGCAATAGAGTGCAAGAGAAATAGAAAGCAATAGAGAGCAAGAACACAAAGCAATCGCAAACACAAGATATTTGTTTCGAGGTTCGAGCCACCGCTCTACTCCCCGCCTTCACCTCCGTGAAGGGTTTCCACTATCCACCGAGGACGATTACAACAGTCTACCAAAGACCCGAGCACCAAGCTCCACCACTTACAATAACCTCTACCGAAGAGGTGTCTCCACAAGAACAAGAAGAAGGAACAAGTAGCCAAGTGATCACCAAGAGGATCACAAACTTCTTACAAACACTTTCTCTTTACAACTTTCTTATAGAATGAGTAGGGAATTTTGGCTCTAAGAAGTGTAGTGAGAAAACACTCAGTTGTAGGATGATTTTTGCTAACAAACACAACTGAAAACAAGCTCAAGAAAGAGTTGGAAATGAAGAGCTTAAACACTTTTCTTTTCTTTTTGAAAACTATGAAAACTTGAGGATTTTTCTTGGTGTTTTGCAAGAGGCTATACTCCTCTATTTATAGGGAGAAGAAAGGGTTAAAAACAATTTATTTTAACCTTATTTGACCTGAAAAAGTTCTCCAAAACCTCAGAAAAAGTCTGCAAAAATAGATTAAGAAAACAGTTTTCAGAATTGTACAAAAGAGGAAAGAGCCGTTAGGCTTTTGCAGGCTTGGTGGTCGACCCGTACGGTCGACCGTCCGCCTAGCCATTCGGCTCGGGTAGACCGCTCGGGTCGACCGTCCCCAAAAAGAAACACAGTATTCTTCGGGCGGTCGACCGGGCGGTCGACCCAGAAAACCCGAGAGCAGACTGCTAGCAGTCGGTCGACCTGAGCGGTCGGCCGACAGACGTGCACAAGCGTGCACGTCCTGATACAGGCGCCGGTCGACCGGGCCGGTCGGCCGGTCAAGCCTGAAACAGAAAAACAGCAGCAGGACTTTGGAAATTTTTGTTGTAAAAATATTTTGAAGTAAAGGATATCTAAGTATCATGATGAAAAGAGTATACATGATTTAAATATGATATATGTCTTTGTAAAACTTGGAGTCATGTATATTTGTCAAGTCATGAGAAAAACTTAGAAACAACAAAAATTTTAACTATGAAAACTTGTATACATAAAAGTGTGTGTGTGTGTATCCTAGAGCCAATTTCCAAAACTCAAACTTTAACAAACTATTTCTTACATTGGTTCTAAGTATTATAAGTGCTTCAAGAGGGCTTTCACCATATGATCTTCAAAACTTGATTCTTGAGCCCAAATTGAGTTGACTTGAGTCCAAAACACCTTCCTTTAGGGAAGAAACCTTCTAGTTGAGTTAGAACCCTGAAACACACTTAACCAATAAACAATATTAGTACAAATAACTAATATGTTTTGTAATCATCAAAACATACTAAAACGGGTGATTGTAACCTTGGGCCAACAGATCCTATACGCCATGCTTGATTGTCTTCAAAGATAAGGTAAGTCGTCGCAATGAATCCAAGGTATATGAGCACTGAAGAGGTAAGTTATTTTTAAGTTATTTTTCTTTTCTTTATTTCTTTAGTTTAGATCACCAACACCAACAACACCGAATTCAATTTCTTGTATATAATCTATTTTTCATCTTCTTAATCTACCATTTTCTTCCTAATTCAAACACTTTGTAACCTAAAAGAGAACTTGCTAAAAAAGCTTCCATCGCTAGTCCCTCCCTGTGGATCACGACCCGCATAGCCACTTGCTATAGTGATAGAATTAAGTACCTTGCTCATCCTATTCTTAGATCTGAAATTCTATATTCTTGTGTGCAGGTAAAATCTTAGCCGCGTTTGTGCGGCCTGAGTTGTGAACTACTCATTGTGTTTTCTGCAGGTTGCTGGAAATTTAAAGTTAGACTTGCTGTTCTGTTAAGTTTTCTCTGTAATCACACTGCTAATTAATTAACAAGTAACCAATTTATTGAAAAATAAAAAAATTAGACTCTTGCATCATAGGCACGTGTCTATTTAATTTTTTTAATTTCTGTTGAAGAGTGCTGGAGACAAGGTACGTTCGCATTGCATATTGACTAGGAAGCACCCTTGGCTGATTTACTGCTTTTGAGTGAATATTTGTCTATTGCTTTACACGTGCACTAAATCACTTTAAGGGCATAACCCATAAATAAGATAAGGTGGGGATTTCATCACCCTTTCTTGGCCCACAAACAATCTCCTCACTCACTAACCCAAGCCTAACTAAAATGAGTAGACGTTGGCCCTATGGACATCTCAGACTCAATTAGGAGATTATCCTAAGGGGGAACGGGTGTTGAAATTTGACTCCTGCCAAATCAGTGTCTAGGAAGGGGATTGAGGGCCGAAAGCTCGAAGGTTGGTGGTTACTTAATTAAGGAACGTTTTTGATGGATAACCTCTCACCAATCTTGCCCTGACTGGCTGATTAGCTTGTGGTCAAAGTCTGCATTATACCTCCCATGGACAGTCTAACCAGTTAGGAGTCGTCTAGGTCATAAGTCTGCCCTAACTTAGGTTAGAATTTTTTCTTTTTTGTTTGCTTATTTGTTTGTTTTTTTTTCTTTGTTTGTGTTTTATTGTGTGATATGACTTATAACAACAATTTTCCAATTATAATGACAATCCATATTACACATCAACCTCTTTTTCGGATATTACCAACCCGACATATCATAACTTTAACCAACCTAGTGTGCCAGATTGGTCTTATCCGAATCATTACATGTCCCAGTCCCAATACTATGAACAAGACTGAAATAATCATCACTACTCTTCACAGAGTCAATGGGGATTCAACACCCCTGAGCCATATTGTCAACCACCTTTTCAACCATTCTCTTCATATACTTCTTTTACCACACCACCAATGTTTCAGTCCTCAAATGTTCCATTCAATGGGTTAGAAGAAAAAGTGGATCGTTTGCAAGGTTTAATGAATGAGCAAATTTCTAGACTTTCAAACATTCTTGAACTAACCAACCAAGTTGATAGGAACCAAGAATAATTATGTCTAGAAGACCTTGATCAAAATTCAATTTCATCACATCAATATGAACTTGATCAATCTCAATCTTTGGACAAATTGGCTAGTTTTAATTTCAATGAGATTGAATTAGATTGTGAATGTGAACCTGATCCCCAACTTTGCGATTCAGTTTCCATCTTCGAATCTATGTTGACTCCGGTATTCTTACCCAATTTGGATCAATTTTCTGAGCCAACATTTATTTCCGTACCCATAGATTTTGAAATTGAATCACCAATTTTGGATAATCACATTCCATTGATGGGAAAAGAATGTGAATATCAATTCTTGGACTTGGACTCAACGCTTGAACCAAAACTAACTCTCGAACCCCACGTCAATTTTCCCGAGTTTGTATTGGTTCCTGAACCTATCATTCTTGAGTCCAAGTCAACTATTCTACCAAGTCACATTCTTTTGTTGGACATAGGTATAGACCATGATGACTCTGTGATGATTTTCTAGGACTGATCATGTAAAGAAAGTAAGTTTCACGATAGGATCTTCCATGATCCTATTCATACTGGGGACTGTAAACATGTAAATAGAAAAGAGGTCAATAAAGGTAGGTCCCATGAACTGCCACATTATCTTGATTGGGTAGCAACGCTTGGCCCAATCAGACCACCACTGGAACCACCCCCTAAGGTAATATTTTCTTCCCTTTCTTCTTTTTCATGCATACATGCATTCATTCATACATTGAGGATAATGCATGAGATAGGTATGGGGGGAGGATTTACTAACATACTAACATAGGTAGATACTAACAACAACAACAACAAAAATTGAAAAGAGAACAATATTTTGACTTTTCTTTTGAAAGAAATCTAAGTTAGTCTTAAGAATTAGAAAAATCATGATTAGAATTTTTAAAAACTTGGTCAAAATAAATAAATTATTGAATTTTTAGGTATAGGAGGAAAAATTGAATAAGTAATTAGTCTTGATTTTTTCCTTAATGAAATGTGCATACCTAATATATTTACATATCTAGGATTCTAAGACAAAGACTCTTGTGCCTTATAAAAAAATAATAAACAGACAAAAAAACAAAAAACAAAGAAATTCACTAATTAAGCTGGATACATGTGCCTCAAGAAGCATCAGTATTCACGCCTAAAGGTGATTGTATAAATAAAAACCTTAGTTTTGTGGCCTAGTTCACTCGAATCCTTAAGTCCGTGGGGTGTTTTCTCACTCGGTGCCCTAAAACCAACCAGTTTGGGAGCCACTGACTTTAAGTTCGCTACATGGGTGGATTAGAAAGCCTAAGAAAACTAAGAAATATTACTTATATATGTACTAACACATCGAATAGTCAATTAGTTAGGTATGAGGGCCTCAAGATGCCTTCATGCTTACACGAAAGAAAATTAGATGAGTTATACATATTAAAAAAAAGAGAAAATAATAATAAAGGGCATGAGAGTCCAAGTTAAGGAATTTCTAGTAAAGATTCACAAGGATGCATATGACTTAGGATAACGAAAAAGACTATATAAAAATTCAATTTGATTCTTACCTAAAATGGATAACAATTTACTATATAAAGACTAAGTTTAAGAATGAATAAAAATGATAATCCTAAAAACTTATAGATTACTTAGTCTCTTCAAACATATTTCAAATATTTTCCTTTTTATGGATTTTGTGGGTGTAATCCGCTGAAAACCCTCACAGACAACACTCGTCCTCTAGGATAACTTAGAGGTTTAACGGCTTGTTGCACATGCTAAGTGCAACCGTGATGCCTATGAAAGTGAGTTAGGATAGATTAGTTTTTCTTTTCTTATTCTTTTTGATTTTTACTCGAGGACGAGCAAAAAGATAAGTGTGGGGGTGTGATAGGTAGTAAAAAAATACATATTTATCACTACATTTACTATCATGTTTCCCTATTTATTCTTTTAACTATGAACTATTACTAAAGTTTTGTTATTTAATGTGTGTAGGCCTTGAGTAATTATTTAGATAAAAGAATAAAAGCCTAAATGAAGCCCAGAAGCCCAAAAAGCCCATGTGCAAAAGTTGTAGTAATTTAGAAGTTTCATATTATCTAACCTAATCTAAACTTAGATTTTTAAACTCTTTATTTAAAATCTAAGTGAGGAAAAGGAAGGATAAGAAAGAACTTCTAATTGCTGAAAGAAGAGGAAAAGGATGGACTTCTACTCAACCCTAATTATTTGCAGGACAAGGCTAAAGATAAAAGGAGAAGAGTGCAAAGATAAAAATCGTTTCAAAAAGATTTGGATTTAGGGTAATTTGCTTCCCAAGTTATCCCGAATTTTTAAAATAAAAAGTTGGTATGCAAAATCCAGAAGGATATACCCAGATGGACGGACCAGAGGAGGCCACGCGCGAAAGCGCGTGGCCAGGGACCATACTATGGCCGCGGAAACGCGGCCATAGCCGCGTTTCCGCGGCCCTATGGATGAGTTTGGATACCTGCTTTTGTGGAGGAGTTGTACCGGGACTCTATTTCTTCCATCTCCTCTAAATACCCCTGCAGAGTAACAGAGAGGGCAGATCCAGAGACGGGAACTTAGGGTTTTTCTTAGGCTAAATTTTTAGATTGTAACTTAAGTTTTTTTAGTTTTCTTTTATGTAATTTTTTACTTTTTCTTTATGTAACTGAGAGGAGAGACGACTTTCATGGAGGAAGGAGATCAAGCTTGTACTAAGGTGACATCGGTGTAAGTAAGTCTTTTCTTCCATTGTTATAAGAATCGAATCGAAGTTTCTATTTATTCTTTACTCTTATTTTCGTTTATTTTCCTCTGATGTGTTTGTAATCCAAGTGAATTCAATAGCCTCGAGACTACTTCGCCATTGCAAGTGCCCTTGATGGCCTATGGTGATGAATAACCATTCTTTGTTAGTTTAGCTCGCCCTTTTATTCGTAGTGTAGATCGTGAATGGAGAAGATCCTATACGCCATGCTTGATTGCCTTCAAAGACAAGGTAAGTCGTCGCAATGAATCCAAGGTATATGAGCACTGAAGAGATAAGTAATTTTTAAGTTATTTTTCTTTTCTTTTATTTCTTTAGTTTAGATCACCAACACCAACAACACCCAATTCAATTTCTTGTATATAATCTATTTTTCATCTTCTTAATCTACCATTTTCTTCCTAATTCAAACACTTTGTAACCTAAAAGAGAACTTGCTAAAAAAGTTTCCATCGCTAGTCCCTCCCTGTGGATCACGACCCGCATAGCCACTTGCTATAGCGGTAGAATTGAGTACCTTGCACAAGAGATCTGAAATTCTGTATTCTTGTGTGCAGGTAAAACCTCAATCAAGACGCGAGCCTGTGAGCTCCGCGTCTCAACATCAGAGTAAGGTCCACGTCCAGTACGAGACCTGCATTTCTGCTATAACTGACAGCCACGAACTTGGTCAGTTACATCCCATTTTCTCTCCACATAATGGGGAATAACTTTCTATTATAGAGAGATTTAAGAAGTTGGTTACACCCCTCCCATTATGGAGAGATCTAAGGGGTTAGTTACACCCCAATTCTTCTATAAATAGCTATGAATAGCTAAAGAAGAAGGGCTAGAAGGGGACCCATGGAGGGGGATCTCTAAAAAGGGGTTGAAGAGGAGAGTCCTGGTAAAGGAATCTACGAAGCCATAGGCAGAGGGGAGAGCTACCTCGCCAGAGTTCGGTCTTGAAGCGCTTGACGCCTAGAAAGAGTTCAACTCTTTCTGTTAACTTGTTGAGTTCAAGTTCTTTAAAACTCTTTGAGATTCCATTACTGATAGGAGTTTTGCTACTCCATCAGTAGATCCAAAGAGAGGATCCACAAGAGAAACTTGACGTTCGACCGGTCAACGGAGAACAAGACTCACCCTCTACCGCCACATGAAGAACCCAGTTTTAAATAAAAAGGAGAATCGATCAAAAGATTTTCTCTCTTTTGTAATCGGATTGTATCCATTATAATCTTCTATTCAATTAAAAGAATTTTGCAATTGTGTTTTTTCCTCACCAAATAAGAGATGGCGACTCTGCTGGGGACTTCTTTCACTACTGATGAGAAAGTCGTGACGCAAGGTGACGTCACCTATATGGGAAAAATGGTCGAATCACTCATGTCAAGCTTGACCAGGCAAACTATGAAGAGTTCCTCTCTTCTGGCTCAAGATCCCTAGAGCGCCACAGTACCGCAAGGTCTCCTCGGTGACCTGCTCTCCAGTTCACTCTGAGATCCCTTCAGATATAACTGACAATAAGAGTGCCATGGCTAATCATATCAAACGTAATACCCGCATCAACGTCTCCCATGAGACTCGCGAGGTTAGTGTTGCTGATATTCAGCCCGTTCATGCCCGTCCTCTTTGTTAGTTCCAGTCACCCGGGGTTCCCATCAACTCGTACGGCGTAACCGGAATGCTGAACGACGATAGAGACAACGTGTGCATCAACTACATGCGCGAGAAGCTGGAACAATTACCTGTCTAACAGATACAGAATGTGAGGCTCAAGCCCGCGTCTCTCTTGAACCACGTTAGACACGCGAAGTCTGCATTTGGAGACCTAAACATAAAGCCCACCAGGCCTGCGTTTCTGAAGTTCCACTTCTTAAACGCGATGTTTAATAGCTCGAGGACCGTACCTCTTCTTAGAGATACAATACCTGCGTCTTCCTAATTAGATGCGAAATTGAAAAATCTGAGTATCTCAACCATCGCTAGCTAAACGCGATAACCAGCAACGCAAGATCCACATCCCTTCTCAGCAGAGACGCGAGGCCTGTGTTCTCGAGCCGAAATGCGAGAGCCGCGTCTGTCTTACAGGACGTGAGCTCCACGTCTCAGAACCCTACGTCTCAGCTTCCCAATGCAAGGAAAGCTCTCAGAAGTTGAAAAGCCCTCGACAACCCAAGGATGAACTCTTTGGTCCTCCTCCGACAGATTTAAGAGATTATTCGACGAAGAAAAGGAGTGTTAATCAGATCACTCCGTCTTGTTGCTGTGAACGGCTCATCACAGAAATTCTCTCTGAATGCCGCTGCAGCTTACATACAAGCAAACAGTCAGTGTTTAGACGATTGACCTCAACCTCCCGATCAGCCAAAAAGCGTCGCTCTCATAGAAATGGAGCCTTCTCTGACATGGAGTACCCTGAAGTCACTGCAAACATGGTAAGCGGAAGTAGGGTAAAACAACCGGCATTCAGCTCCGATGAGTCTGACATGGAACCAGAAGGAGTGTATCAGCATACTCGCACTCAGACTGGTGCGGTCGCCCCGATCAACTACAGTGCCCTAGCTCGGGGCATTGAAGCAAATGAATCACATTCCGCCGTTGCAGAATCGCAGGCCTCGAACTCTTCCATAGAGAAGGGAGCCTTCGCGTACATGACAAATACTCCTGAGGAGAAGGCCAAGTGCTTTGAACAACAAGCCAAGGTCCAGAGGGAATAATTCGATATGATTCGTGCTCAACAAGAATCCATCGATTCCCTCAAGCAAATGCTTGCACAATTGCTTGAAGACAAGAGGAAGCCAACTGATAAAGCTTCTTCTAAGAAGTCTAAAGCAAATGAAAAGAAGGAGAAAGCTCATCTTCCGTACATATCGAGGAGAAGGAATGTAATACCCCTCTCCCGGAATACGTACTTAGTTACGTATTCAGTCTTTCGATCGTATTTTCCGATTTACCATCCGTATTTGACCAATTTCAATTCCAAATATCATTTTCCAATATTTTAGATTTTATGTGATTTTCTGGAATTTTCTGGAATTAAAATGAATTTCTCCGAAACCGGTGTCGGCCAGTACCGCTGGCCGATTTCCGAATTTTTATCTTCCAAACTGTTAGGAATTTTTAGAAAGTCCTTTAGACTTTATTGCTTAGAATCATATTTCTTACTTATACACTTTTTCTGAGAATTTTATGAATTTATGAAAATTCTTTCGGAGTTGGTAAATAACTGATTCCGGGATTTTTAATTAAAAATCTATACAGTATTTCTTCAAACGAATTTCACCATGAGTCTTCAAATATTTTTCTTGATTTTTGGTAAAATTTTCAGACCAATCCGAGATACTTGAAATTCGGACCTTTTTTCAAAAATTGCAAAATTCCAATTCCACTTCATTTCCACCTCATTTCCCACTCACCACTTCACCTAACCCCACTCACTCTCTCCCTCTCCCACAGCCGGCCAAGTGGCCAAGGAGAGGACACTCACCTCACCCCTCCTTTTGCAAGAAAACCCCTCACTTCTATCCAATTTCCAACCCCTTTACAAAAATCCCAAACTATAAATTCCTATTCATTTGCAAATCACTCTTTTTCTCTCTTTCACTTCAACAAGAGAAGAGAAGCTCCATAATCTCCTTCTTCCTCAAGCAAAAAACCCTAGCTCCATGAACCCAATCTCTTCATCTCCACCTCAAGGCTTCAAGGACTTCCTCAAGGACCTCAACTTCAACCATCCTCCTCATCCTTGGATCAAGTCACAATTGAACCTATCCCAAGTGAGTATTTCACTCACCAAGACTTGTATTAGCCCTAGAATACTTGTATCTACACTTCTTGTACACCTAGGTCACCAAAAACCACGAATTGAACCATCAAACACACTTCCAGAAATTCTGATCTGCTCACTGTTCTTCACAGTATTAGTCGACTCAGCATAGGAACTAGTCGACTAGAACACTTAGCTGAAACTTAGTTTTCTGGAAAAACCCAGTATTAGTCGACTTGCCCCAAATATTAGTCGACTAACAAACTCTCCGGAAACCCATATTAGTCGACTCCTGAATTCACCTAGTCGACTAATCCATCTTGGACCAGAAAACCCAACTTTCTGTATCAGCAGACTTAGTCGACTTAAGTGTCCCTTAGTCGACTAGAACTCCCTATTAGTCGACTAACCTTCCTACCCTAGTCGACTAACTTTCCCTGAAACAGAATTCTAACTCTCTGTATCCCAGTATTAGTCGACTAACCCTTACCCCTAGTCGACTAATCCTGACTGTGTGTCATAGTTAATTTCCGTTCTGAATTTGGTTCTTATACTTGTTACATATGTATTATACCTTGCTTATTCATGCTTCAATACTGGCACAACATGACTTATTACTGAATGGATGTATCTCTTGTTACCTCATGACTTATTATTGCATATACTCGTTTCATGACATGTTAAACAGTAATATCACCACTTATCATGCCATCTCTTAAAACTAAGCATGATACACTTGACTTTTACATAAAAAGCACCAACTTACATATGGGTCGGGGGAAATATGCGGATATCGATATGTGTTCGTGTTTACAGTGGTATTAGGTTGTGCACTATATTTTCCGGTCTTACCTGCGGTACTCCAGGGGACCGAGGGGAGTGCTTCCTCCCTTTCCTGTTTACTGTCATGACAAGGGCATACATAAGACCCTCCTGTTAGCCTAGCGGCAGGTTCCGTCTTCAAGCAACGGAACAATCCTGGGCCGTGGTCCCGGGTATGCACGGGACCCACTGTAAACATAGTTCGTCGATACAACCGCTGTTTCCAATAACAACCTTGTTTCACTAGGATATGGATCTATGTGCTCTGGGACGCTGGGTCACATAGCTAGATATCACAGTAAGACAAGTAATAATAATAAGACGTTAATTGTAGATTTGTTGCATATGATCTTGCCTTATTGAGTTTACATCGCTTGTTATTCATTGCCCTTATTCATGATCCTTATGTCACTTGACTATCTTTTATTTGTTATTATATGTCTTGACCCTTTGGATTTGCATATTCAGATTCTGAGACTTGGGACGAAGTGGAGCCTTCCACAGAGGACCGGGCCTATCTTTCTGAGCAGGCTGACCAGCTCTAGTCTCATCGTGCCGACTCTTCCTTTTGGTTCACGGGATCTCCACCCATTTCGTGAGCATTTTTGTATTTTCGGTTGTATAGGATTCATTTTGGACTTGGGTTGTGATAAAGGACACTTGTAAAGTGATTTTGCTTATCATAACTTGTATAGCTTTGTATTTATCTTTTGTAAGTTGGCATATGAATATACCACGCTGTGTGTTGTACTCTGATACTTGTTGTACTTAATGCTTAGCGTATATACGTGGGGGCACCATCTGACCTACGTATATGCGTTGCAGTAACGTTCCCGTATCATTGGGATCGGGGCGTTACAGGTTGGTATCAGAGCCTAGGCTCTCAAACCTAAAAGTACAACCAAGTGGCAAATTCTAGTGATTTGCTAATGCCAACTACAATGTACAAAGTTATATAGTCCTTCTTGACTTCGTCCTTGATTCGATCCTCGTATCCTAAACTCCTTCCCTTTGTTTCCAATTCCAGATCTTATCCCTTTCGGTATGGAGAGACGTTCGGGTCGCAACAATGTCGGGCAAGTACCGAATGGACCCGTAGGAGGAGAGGGTGCTGATATCCTGAGGATCATTCAGACTATGCTGGGAAACCAGCAACAGCAGATGGAGAATCAGCATCAGCAGACTGAGCTCCTCAGGCAGGAGTTGGCAGCCCCGAAGGAGCAGAAGCCGGGGAGCATCTCAGACTTCCGACGGCTACAGCCGGCCGTATTCACGGGAGTCGAGAGGCCATTGGAGGCTGAACAGTGGTTAACAGACACCACCGATCTGCTGGACGCCGCCAGGGTGCCTAAGGAGAACCAAGTGGAGGTTGCAAAGATCCAGCTGAAGGACATAGCCAGGACTTGGTGGCTTGCAGAGGAGGCTCGCTTGAAGAAGCCTATCTCTTGGGATACGTTCTCCAAGAGCTTTTATAGCAGGTTCTTTCCCGCCACTGCTCAGAAGGACATGGAGGAGCAGTTCATCAAGCTTCAACAGGGGGATAGATCCGTAGATGAGTATGCTGCAGAATTTCTCAGGTTGAGTCGCTTCGCCCCGTACTTGATAGCAGATGAGGAGAAGAGGGCAAGCCGGTTCCAGCAAGGTCTGCAAATGGACATTCAGATGTTCCTAATGCCCCATCATCTGAAGACCTATGCAGAAGTTCTCACCAGCGCTCGAGAGGTGGAGCGTGGGTTTGAGAAGAAGCAAGGAGATCAGAGGAAGGACCAGGCCATGAAGAGGCCGTTTGTACCGGTGGGTAGAGGAGGACCGTCCAGGGCAGCGAAGGTTCAGGCCAGGCAACCATTCAGAGCAGTTCCTTACCAGATGGCTCGACCAGGTCTTATCTGCAACTTTTGCCAGAAACCAGGACACTCTCAGCAGAATTGCCGGAGGGCGAATGGATTGTGTTTGGTGTGTGGAGCACGAGACCATGCCGTAGAGACTTGTCCTCACAGGAGAATGGGGTTTGCTAATCAAACCTTGCCGGCACCTCAAGGGCAGAATGGACAGAGGGCACTACCAGGGCCAGTTGGGCAGAGGCACCAGGGACCAGTGATGAGGAGAGCTCTTCCCCTTCCTCCACCGCATGTTGCTCGCCCAGTGCAGAGAGGAGCCCGGACAGCAGCAGGGCGTGGCAGAGGTCAGGCCTACAACCTGACAGCAGAGGAGGCTGAGGCTTCAGAGGAGGTGATTACAGGTAACATCAGAGTTCATTCTATACCTGTTCTCGCTCTCTTCGATTCGGGTGCATCCCACTGTTATATCTCCGACCATTTTGTGGCTGTTCATTCCATACCTGTTAAGGCTTTAGACCACAAGTGGGAGATAAGTACCGGGAATGGGGTAGTTATATCTTCTAGAGTTTGTGCTGACTGTCCAGTGGAGCTTTGTGGGAAGACCTTGGCCATAGATATGCTCGTACTAGACACCAAAGGGTACGACGTAATCTTAGGCATGACCTGGCTCAGTCAGTACTATGCAGTGATTGACTGTAGAGGGAGGAAGATCAATTTCAGAATCCCGCATCAGTCGGAGTTCCAGTTTAGTGGAGAGGTGAAGCCTGCTAAGAAGGAGATTCAGATGACCACTTCGGAGGTTCTGAAGGGAGTGCCAGTGTGGGATGAGTTTCCAGAAGTCTTTGCTGAGGTCTCAGGGTTTCCACCGGAGAGGATAATTGAGTTCTCCATTGATACAATTCCAGGAGCAGCTCCTATATCCAAGGCTCCGTACAGGATGGCACCGACAGAGTTGGAGATCTTGAAGAAGCAACTGCAGGAGTATTCGGACAAGGGATTGATTCGGCCAAGCACTTCACCATGGGGAGCTCCAGTGCTCTTGGCGAATAAGAAGGATGGTGGTAAGAGGCTTTGTATTGATTATAGGGAATTGAACAAGGTCACCATCAAGAACAAGTATCCCTTACCCCGGATTGATGATTTGTTTGATCAGCTCCATGGAGCCCGTGTATTTTCTAAGTTAGATTTGCAGTCGGGTTACCATCAGCTGAGGGTGAAGAAGGAGGATGTTCCGAAGACGGCATTCAGGACCCGTTATGGCCACTATGAATTTCTAGTTATGCCTTTCGGAGTCACCAATGCCCCTGCGGTTTTCATGGATTTGATGAATCGAGTGTTCTCCCCTTACCTAGATCAGTTTGTAGTTGTATTCATAGATGACATCCTGATCTATTCAAGGAATGAGAAGGAGCATGCAGAGCACTTGAGGATTGTGTTGCAGACTCTTCAGCAGGAGCAGCTTCATGCCAAGAGGAGCAAGTGTGAATTCTGGTTGGACAGCATAGCTTTCCTTGGACACATAGTTTCAGCAGAAGGAATTTCAGTTGATCCTAGTAAAGTCCAGGCAGTGCAGAATTGGCCAGTTCCGAAGACGGTGACTGAGATTAAGAGTTTTCTTGGGCTAGCCGGATATTACAGGCGCTTTGTCCAGGATTTCTCTAGGATTGCAGCTCCGTTGACCAGGCTCACCAGAAAAGGGGAGAGATACATATGGACAGAAGATTGTGATGCAGCATTTGAGCAGTTGAAGCAGAGGCTTATCACAGCTCCAATCTTGAGGACTCCTTCAGGAAGAGGAGGGATGGTCATTTTCTGTGATGCATCAGGTAAAGGCCTGGGGTGTGTGCTTATGCAACATGATCATGTTATAGCATATGCATCTAGGCAGTTGAAGCCTCATGAGAGGAATTACCCAACTCATGACTTGGAGTTGGCAGCTGTGATATTTGCTTTGAAGATCTGGAGACACTACCTTCTGGGAGACAAAGTGTTGATATACACAGATCACAAGAGCCTCAAGTATATTTTCTCACAGAAGGAGTTGAATATGAGGCAGAGGAGGTGGTTGGAGCTTATGGCGGACTATGATATTGACTTGCAGTATCATCCAGGCAAAGTCAATACCGTTCCTGATGCACTGAGCAGGATGCCAGGGAACAGAGTGCTAGTCCACCTCACGCAGCAGAGGGAGTTGATTCAGGAGTTCATCAGATTGGATTTGATGTTAGTGCAAGGAGGTGATAAGGCCGGGCGGTTCATGGCTTTACAGATCCAGTCATCATTGATAAAGGAGATCAAGGAAGCTCAGAAGGAGGACCCCAGATTGCAGACATTCAGAGCTCAGGTGGAGGCTGGATTGAGGACGGATATCTGCATTCACCCAGATGGTGCATTGTATTTTGGAGATAGACTTTGTGTTCCCCGAGGAGAAGTCAGACAGAAGATTTTGGAGGAATCACACAGTTCAGCTTATTCTATACACCCTGGGGGAAACAAGATGTACCAGGACCTGAAGAAGCACTTTTGGTGGAATGCTATGAAGAGGGAGATAGCCCAGTTTGTTGCCAAGTGCTTGGTTTGCCAGCAGATAAAGATCGAGCATCAGAGACCAGCTGGACTTCTTCAACCTTTGCCGATACCCGAATGGAAGTGGGAGCATATCACCATGGATTTTGTGACGGCATTACCTCGGAGTCCCAGGGGTAATAATGCTGTGTGGGTTATAGTTGATCGCCTCACCAAGTCAGCTCACTTCATACCATTCAGGGTAGGCCAGTCGACAGAGGTTCTGGCAGATAAGTATATGAAGGAGGTGGTTCGTCTGCATGGAGTTCCAGTTAGTATTGTGTCAGATAGAGACACCAGATTCAGATCTCATTTCTGGGAGAGTCTCCAAGAAAGTCTGGGAACTCGTCTGAAATTCAGTACTTCTTATCATCCTCAGACAGACGGACAATCTGAGAGGACTATCCAGATCCTTGAAGATATGTTGAGGGCTTGCATGATTGACTTTGGAGGATCTGGGAAGACCATCTTCACTTGGCTGAGTTTCATATAACAACAGCTACCAGGCAAGTATTAAGATGGCACCCTTTGAGGCATTGTATGGTAGGAAGTGCCGATCACCGATTTGTTGGGATGAAGTCGGTGAGAGGAGTCTTTTGGGACCAGAGATTCTGATGCAGACTACAGAGAAAGTCAGAGTCATCAGAGATCATCTCAGGGCTGCTCAGAGTAGGCAGAAGAGTTGGGCAGACACTCGGAGAAGGCCATTGGAGTTCCAGGTTGGAGATCATGTATTCTTGAGGATATCACCTACCAAGGGAGTGATCCGGTTCGGTGCTCGTGGGAAACTAAGTCCAAGGTATATTGGCCCATTCGAGATCCTGGATCGTGTGGGAGATGTGTCCTATAGATTGGCATTACCGCCATCTTTGGACGGGGTGCATAATGTCTTCCACGTGTCTCAGTTGAGGAAGTATGTCAGGGATGACAGCCATATTCTGGATCATTCCGAGCTGGAGCTACAACCGGATTTATCATACCAAGAACAGCCGTTGGCCATTCTGGATAGGAGTGTCAAGTCACTGAAGAACAGAGCTATTCCATTGGTATTGGTGTCATGGAACAGGCATGCGCCAGGAGAGGCCACTTGGGAGCGTGAGGACGTTATCCGGGAGCGTTATCCTCAACTTTTCACATCTTGATTGGGTAAGACTCTTTTCTTCTACTCTCCTTTACCGTTATCTTTCCTTGTATCCATATCTATCTGTTGCTTTTCCTGTTATCTTTCACCTTATGAAATTTCGAGGACGAAATTTTTGTAAGGTGGGTAGATTGTAATACCCCTCTCCCGGAATACGTACTTAGTTACGTATTCAGTCTTTCGATCGTATTTTTCGATTTACCATCCGTATTTGACCAATTTCAATTCCAAATATCATTTCCAATATTTTAGATTTTATGTGATTTTCTGAAATTTTCTGGAATTAAAATGAATTTCTCCGAAACCGGTGTCGGCCAGTACCGCTGGCCGATTTCCGAATTTTATCTTCCAAACTGTTAGGAATTTTTAGAAAGTCCTTTAGACTTTATTGCTTAGAATCATATTCTTACTTATACACTTTTTCTGAGAATTTTATGAATTATGAAAATTCTTTCGGAGTCGGTAAATAACTGATTCCGGGATTTTTAATTAAAAATCTATACAGTATTTCTTCAAACGAATTTCACCATGAGTCTTCAAATATTTTTCTTGATTTTTGGTAAAATTTTCAGACCAATCCGAGATACTTGAAATTCGGACCTTTTTTCAAAAATTGCAAAATTCCAATTCCACTTCATTTCCACCTCATTTCCCACTCACCACTTCACCTAACCCCACTCACTCTCTCCCTCTCCCACAGCCGGCCAAGTGGCCAAGGAGAGGACACTCACCTCACCCCTCCTTTTGCAAGAAAAACCCCTCACTTCTATCCAATTTCCAACCCCTTTACAAAAATCCCAAACTATAAATTCCTATTCATTTGCAAATCACTCTTTTTCTCTCTTTCACTTCAACAAGAGAAGAGAAGCTCCATAATCTCCTTCTTCCTCAAGCAAAAAACCCTAGCTCCATGAACCCAATCTCTTCATCTCCACCTCAAGGCTTCAAGGACTTCCTCAAGGACCTCAACTTCAACCATCCTCCTCATCCTTGGATCAAGTCACAATTGAACCTATCCCAAGTGAGTATTTCACTCACCAAGACTTGTATTAGCCCTAGAATACTTGTATCTACACTTCTTGTACACCTAGGTCACCAAAAACCACGAATTGAACCATCAAACACACTTCCAGAAATTCTGATCTGCTCACTGTTCTTCACAGTATTAGTCGACTCAGCATAGGAACTAGTCGACTAGAACACTTAGCTGAAACTTAGTTTTCTGGAAAAACCCAGTATTAGTCGACTTGCCCCAAATATTAGTCGACTAACAAACTCTCCGGAAACCCATATTAGTCGACTCCTGAATTCACCTAGTCGACTAATCCATCTTGGACCAGAAAACCCAACTTTCTGTATCAGCAGACTTAGTCGACTTAAGTGTCCCTTAGTCGACTAGAACTCCCTATTAGTCGACTAACCTTCCTACCCTAGTCGACTAACTTTCCCTGAAACAGAATTCTAACTCTCTGTATCCCAGTATTAGTCGACTAACCCTTACCCCTAGTCGACTAATCCTGACTGTGTGTCATAGTTAATTTCCGTTCTGAATTTGGTTCTTATACTTGTTACATATGTATTATACCTTGCTTATTCATGCTTCAATACTGGCACAACATGACTTATTACTGAATGGATGTATCTCTTGTTACCTCATGACTTATTATTGCATATACTCGTTTCATGACATGTTAAACAGTAATATCACCACTTATCATGCCATCTCTTAAAACTAAGCATGATACACTTGACTTTTACATAAAAAGCACCAACTTACATATGGGTCGGGGGAAATATGCGGATATCGATATGTGTTCGTGTTTACAGTGGTATTAGGTTGTGCACTATATTTTCCGGTCTTACCTGCGGTACTCCAGGGGACCGAGGGGAGTGCTTCCTCCCTTTCCTGTTTACTGTCATGACAAGGGCATACATAAGACCCTCCTGTTAGCCTAGCGGCAGGTTCCGTCTTCAAGCAACGGAACAATCCTGGGCCGTGGTCCCGGGTATGCACGGGACCCACTGTAAACATAGTTCGTCGATACAACCGCTGTTTCCAATAACAACCTTGTTTCACTAGGATATGGATCTATGTGCTCTGGGACGCTGGGTCACATAGCTAGATATCACAGTAAGACAAGTAATAATAATAAGACGTTAATTGTAGATTTGTTGCATATGATCTTGCCTTATTGAGTTTACATCGCTTGTTATTCATTGCCCTTATTCATGATCCTTATGTCACTTGACTATCTTTTATTTGTTATTATATGTCTTGACCCTTTGGATTTGCATATTCAGATTCTGAGACTTGGGACGAAGTGGAGCCTTCCACAGAGGACCGGGCCTATCTTTCTGAGCAGGCTGACCAGCTCTAGTCTCATCGTGCCGACTCTTCCTTTTGGTTCACGGGATCTCCACCCATTTCGTGAGCATTTTTGTATTTTCGGTTGTATAGGATTCATTTTGGACTTGGGTTGTGATAAAGGACACTTGTAAAGTGATTTTGCTTATCATAACTTGTATAGCTTTGTATTTATCTTTTGTAAGTTGGCATATGAATATACCACGCTGTGTGTTGTACTCTGATACTTGTTGTACTTAATGCTTAGCGTATATACGGGGGGCACCATCTGACCTACGTATATGCGTTGCAGTAACGTTCCCGTATCATTGGGATCGGGGCGTTACAAGGAACAATCTAATTTGAGTCGTCTAAATCCTCGTCTAAAAAAGGAGGCAACCCGGAGAATGGGGGTATTCATTCAAAAAGAATGAGTCAATTAGAGCAGCGTCTGGAAGCCCTTACCAACCGAAAAGGCCTCCAAGAAGTAGGAGTGGTCCGGCCATATCCGGCCAAGTGGGATCTTGTCCCATACCCTCCTAAGTTCAAAACTCTAACCCTACAGGCTTTCGACAGCAAAGGGTCACCGAACCAACATATCCACTACTTCAAGTCTCAGACAGGAAAATGTGGTGGATAATGATGCCATCTTGGCACGTTTGTTCATCGACACTTTAAAAGGGCTTGCCTTATAATGGTTCATGAAACTCCCAGAAGGATCCATTAAAAACTAGGGTGATTTGGAGAAGCTCTTCCTGACACGCTTCTTTGAAGATGACTCAGAGATTACAATGCCCACTCTCCTGGCCACGAAGCAGCGAAAGGAAGAGTCAGTCAAAACATTTGTGGAAAGATTTCAGACTATGACACTCCGATGTCCCAACGGTATGATCCAGGCCACCCTGGTAGAAACATGCCCCCATAATCTATAAACTTCACTCCAAGTTCAAATAGGAGTTACTGAAAGCCACACCTGAAAGCAATTGGTCCAGCAAGGTGAACAAACTGAAAAAATTGTCACCAGGGTTAGGGCAGAAGAAAACAAACCCAGATCTGAAAAGTCGACAAGGCGCATGCTAGAAACATCTTTTCAATTAAAAAGAAAAGATAATTTGGTGACGGAGACAAAACCCATGTCAAACCTCAACCGGTTAGGGGAGGTGGTCCTTCAAGTCAGCATGCGCCAACAAGCAGTATTCCTTCAAAGACGAGCATGTCGATTCGTTGTTCAAATTACTCAACAAGAGTAATAGATTGAAGCTTCCTGAAGCTAGACGTCTTGAAGAAGTTGGCAAGTCTGATAATCCTAATTATTGCCTGTATCATAGGATATTAGGGCACTCCACCAAGAGCTGTTACGTCTTCAAAGATATCCTTCAAGTCCTGATGATACAGAAGTGCTAAAGCTCTGTCCGAACAGAAGAAAGTGACAGCTAATCTGACATCTTTTCTTCAGTTTGGAAAACAGCCTCCAACACCGTCTGGAGTAGTTTCCATCCCGAAAGGGGAACTAAGAATGATCAATACGTACCCACATCATCAACAAGAGAAGGGTCTTGTACGTGTCCCCTCATTTAAGGGGAAATTATGTGGGTTCATCCTGACCTTATGGAAGGTCAACAGTGGACTACTGTTACCAACAGAAAGTCCAAAGGCAAAGCAAAAGTTTCGTCCTGCAACGTGGTGTGTGCTTCTTTTCGGGAAGAAGAAACTGACGTTCCCTCAATAACTGATTCAGAAGAGGAGACAATTGTCCTTACCACAGAACTCAATAAACCGCTCGTGACAGAAACTCATTCGGGTCAGTCATATTTAAAGAAGTATGACGATATGGTGGCAATCCCTCCTAAACCTACTACAGAGTCAGCCAAGCCCTCTGCAAAGCAACTGGTGGAGAAGCAGAAAGAGCTTCAGTTTTCCAAGGCTCTCCCAAAGGACAATGCGGAAGGATCCACTACACCTTACCGCTTTGGTGTCCTGGATCAATTGGCTAATATCCCGACTAGAATTACCCTTTATGAGCTCCTGAGACTATCAAAGTAAACAAGAGAAGCTCTGAGGAAAGCCCTAGCTGATGCTGAGATTTTTATGGCCAAGATCCTGACTGGATCACAGGAGGAAGATGAAGAGGACTGCCTCCATGCCTCCCAAAATGCTCCCTGCATCACCTTCATGTTAGATGACATGTAGGTTAAGAAAAAACATAATCGACCCTTGTACGTCACAGGGTACATTGGATCGTCTGAAGTGAGCCGCATTCAGGTAGATCCAGGATCCACGTTGAGCGTTTGCCTCGCCGGGTCATGCAGCACTTAGGGATCCCCACCCACCGATTGAGCGCCACCCAGACTACCATCTATGGTTTCAATGCCAATGGTACGCGCCCAATGGGTAAGATCAAGCTCAAATGCCAGATCGGGGACCTAAAGTCTGAAGTGACATGCTATGTAATCGACGCTGACACTTTGTATAATTTGCTGCTAGGATGACCGTGGATTCATCGTAATTCCATCATCCCCTCCACTCTCTATCAAGTTATGAAGTACATTGATGGAAGTGGAAAAGTCTGAATGTTGATTGCGGACAGGCATCCGTTCAAGGGGGTAGAGAACTATTTCACAGACTCCCTCCTATACCAAGACTCTCTAGAAACAAACGAAACCTACAGCCAGAGAAACCAGACTCTGGTAACGAAGCTGACACTGAGCCAGAGGTGAAAGAAAAGTGCATGTGGGAGTTAAATCCACTTGTAACGAGCATTAATAAGCTCGATGTTAATAGCACCGCCGATGATGTTGGCGAATGGTATATTATAAAGAGTTAAATTTGGCTTACTTTTCTGTGTTTACTTCTGATTCAGTGCCATCAGACACTAGTACCAAGGTGGGTGATGACCCCTGGTCGGCAATAGATGCACTGACATCATTGCATGTACCAATAGAGTCATCCCTCAAACGTACCAAGATGTCGGTGATGTGCATGAGTCAGTATTCATGGTTCCAGCAAGACGCAGAGGCCAAAAATTGATTCTTTTTGGAAGAATTAATTCTGAATTAATGTCTCATAAAGACTCAGAAAGCGAGAACAAATCTTCTCAGTTCTCTTATTATGAGCCAAGTGTACTTAGAATGATGGAGAGGATGGGGTATGATCTAACAAGTGGTCCTGATTTGAACTTTGACAAAGGAAGAAGAACACTACTTCGATCTTTCGTTCTGAAAGGGAAGAACCCAGACTATTACCATCAAATTCGTAGGGGTTTGGGCTATGTGTTACCTCCAATTCCGTCAGCCTCTAAGTCCGAAGAGTCATTATATCATAATCACTCATCTGGCACGTTATCGTGGGAGTCGGACGTTAGTGTAGGCAACCTCTTCAGAGAACTTTCAGTAAACATGGTGTCAACAAGCCACCTGAAAGACGGAGATGAAGAAACGATCCAGTCTGATACAGATCCTTGGATCAAACACCAAAATACCCTCTGGGATGTTCGCTCTGAAAACGCGAACCACCCATGGAGGATAAAGTTACCCAGATTAATCTGGGAGATGAGGCTAATCCCAAGCCCATCTTTATAAGTGAAAGCCTAACATCCTCTGAGAAAGAAGATTTAATATCTCTTGTGTGGGAGTATATAGATGTTTTCGCTTGAAAATATGAGGACATACCTGGGCTTGATCCTGAGTGGCTATACATCGCCTTAACATTAATTCAGACATGAAGCCAACCAAACAGCAACAACGACGGTTTCATCCAGAAATAATGGAAGCAATCCAGTCAGAAGTCAAGAAGCTTATAGACTTTGCTTCATTATGGAGGAGCAACACCCTGATTAGGTAGCCAATATCGTCCCCGTTACTAAGAAAAATAGGAAGATCCAGATTTGCATCGATTTTCGTGATTTAAATGAGACCTCTCCCAAAGACAAATTCTCTCTCCCAATCACGGATGTCATGATTGACAATACGTGTGGGTTTGAACGAATGTCCTTCATGGATGGATTCTCAGGGTACAATAAAATTAAAATATACCTGATGATGAAAAGCATACTTCTTTCAGGACACTACTGGTGGTATATTATTATACTGTCATGCCCTTCGAACTGAAAAATGCTGGGGCAATATATCAGAGAGCTATGAATGCAATCTTCCGTAAACACATGCGTAAAACAGTGGAATGTTATATTGACGATATTGCAGTGAAAAGCCGCACCAAAGGCGACCACATAGCCGATCTGAAGACAGTTTTTAAAATCTTACCGGCACATCAGTTGAAGATGAACCCCACTAAATCTTTCCTAGGGGTTGCCAGCGGTAAATTCCTAGGGTTTGTGGTGACATCCAAAGGAATTCACTTAGACCTAGAAAAAGTCTGTGCCATCTGAGAGATGCAACCTCCAAGGAACCTCAGGGAGCTTAAAGGATTGCAAGGGCGACTAGCATATATCTGGAGGTTTATCTCAAATCTCTCCGGAAGATGCCAACCCTTCACCAAATTAATGAAAAAGGGCGTCTCATTCATTTGGGACGTTGCTTGCCAACAAGCGTTCGAGAGAATCAAACAATACCTCACGCAACCACTTGTCCTTACAGCTCCGATGTCAGAAAAATCTTTCCTGATATACGTTCGAGCGATGAATCATTCTTTAGGAGCTATGCTAGCCCAGAATGATGATCAGGGACGTGAGCAGGCAATCTACTATCTGAGCAGGATTATGATCGGAGTCGAACATCGGTATAACCCGATTGAAAAGGAATATTTGGCGTTGGTGTTCGTCGTCCAGAAAATACGGCACTACTTGGTGGGCCAGACTATAAATGTTATATCAAAGGTCAATCCTTTAAGGTCGCTTATGACGAAGCCATCATCGCTAAATGGTTGACCGGCAAAATGGGCCATACTGCTCTCCCAATATGAGATGCGCTTTCTACCGCAAAAAAGCCGTGAAGGGACAAGCGGTGGCAGATTTCCTGGCTGAACATCCAGATCCAAGAGTGACCGAACTTAACGAGGATCTCTCAGACGAGGTCGCTGAAGTTTGTCAGACCCAGACGTCTTTCGAAAGACTGATATGGCAGCTCTTCTTCGACGGTGCATCAAGAACAGGCCCATGAGGGCATGTCGTAGCAGGAGTAGGTGTAGTACTAGTCTCTCCACAAAACTACGTGATCCCTCGTGCATTCTCATTAACCGAGCCATGCTCCAACAATGTAGCAGAATACAATGCCCTCTTGATTGGAATGCAAATTGACGATGAGATTGGCGTTAAAAATCTCGAAGCATACGGTGACTCTAAACTCATCATTAACCAAGTTCGCCGAGAGTACGAAGTCAGGCATGAAGACTTAGTATCCTATTTCAATGCAACTATCTCTATGGCCGAAAAGTTTGGAAACTTTTACATCGACCATGTACCACGCTAGCAAAATACTTACGCAGATGGCATTTCTCGTTGCCTCCTAGCACTTCCAGCTAGAGTAGTAGAGAAAATACTTATTTACAGCCACGACTTGTATTGCCCAAGAACCGCTTTTGAAGATCACCAAAAGCCGATAGGAGACTATCAAGCCAAAGAAGCTTTAGGGACTTCAACAGGTCCAGAACTTAGGGATTGGCGGTTCCCCACATCGATTATGCGATGTACGACATCCTGCCTAATGATCCCAAAGAGGCGGCTGCTATTAGAGCCCCCAAATTCTACTATAATGCAATTACGTGAACGCTGTATCGCCGATCACAGAATGGGATCCTCCTCCGCTGTCTGTCACGAAAGAAGGCACAGGAAGTAGTCAAAGAAGCGCATGATGACATGTGTGGAGCTCATTAGCCCGGTTCGAAGCTTAGAGATTGACTCCGAAGACTAGAATGTTATTGGCCTAAGATGATCCTGGATGCCATCACTTACGCTAAACGATGTCACGCCTGTTAGGTCCATGGTGACTTCATCCATCAAGCACCAGGATATCTTCGCTCTACAACCTCAATCTCATCATTTAAGATGTGAGGAATGGATGGTCAGGCCTATCGGCCCACCATCATCCAAAGGACATCAGTTCATCTTAGTTATAACCGATTACTTCTCTAAATGAACTGAAGCTATTCCCTTGAGGGAGGTAAAGGCATCTGACGTGATCAAATTTGTTAAACATCACGTCATTTACCATTTCGGTGTACCATGATAGATTGTTCATGATAATAGGCCCCAGTTTATCAGCCAGGCTTTTCAGAGGTTTTGCAACAAGTTCAGAATCCAGAATGTATCCTCAACGGCATACTACCTAGTCGCTAACAGCCTCGCAGAAGCTTTCAACAAGACTATTACGAAACTTCTCAAGAAATTCATCTCAAAAAGCCAATGTGACTGGGATGACAAGTTAGGTGAATGCTTATGGACTTATTGCACGACGGTTTGAACCCTGACGAAGGCTACACCTTTCTCCTTGGTGTATAGGTGTGAAGCTGTGCTCCATTAGAAATTCAAATCCCATCTCTACATGTTGCCTTGGCAACCGAGATGACAAATGAGGAGAAACATCGACTACGACTCTAAGAACTGGAAGCTTTGGACGATAAATGTCTAAAAGCTCAACAGCAAATCGAGCTCTATCAAGCTCGAATTACCAGAGCCTTCAATAAGAAAGTTAAGAAGCGAATTTTCAAGAAAGGCGACCTTGTCTTAGCCGTCAGAAGACCTATGGTGATGACTTATAAGATCAAAGAAAAATTTCAGTCCAAATGGGAAGGACCATTTGTAGTAAAGTCAGTCTACTCAAATGGAGCATATCGCCTCATAACGTCAGACGGCGATATGTTCTTGATGCCAATCAACGATAAATCCTGGAAGAAATACTATCCTTGATGGCACTCTTCTCCTGGTCTGGTTAATACTACACCTCTGACCGAAGCTCCAGATCTAAGACCAACGCTAAGGAAACTTTCTTCCTCTACTGGATCACATCACGGTCAATCAGCATCAAGCTAATCAAGCGCTGGTTACATCATGATGCATGGTGTAAGTATTGAAGAAGGAAAAAAATGCAAAACTTCAGTTTTAGTTTAGTTACTCTTCTACTGACATCGACGCCTCCGATGGCTTAAGGATAGAGGAAAATGTTGGCTTTTAAGCCCAACATAAGTCTTCAATAACTTATCATGCTGAGGAGAATAGCATGGCTAGCCCACCTCAAATAGTATTGGTAAAGGTACACCAAATCCGTTAATAACTGAGGGTTTGCTAAAATCCTAATGGACTTGGTCTTATCCTCTCCTCCAAAATCTCTTACCAATTCTCACCTACATAATGGTTGGGCCACAAAAATACCTGTGTTCATCTTTCTAATGAAATGAACTGGGATTTGTCAAGTTAATATTAAACCTCTAACAAACCAGATTTTTTCAATCCCCAGTGGATTTAGTCAAGTTAATCATAAACCTCTTACAACAAAACTCATTAGTTAGAAATCATCACTGTTACTTTAATACTACACCTCTAACAGCAAATTTCTCATGTCTCAGGAAATCAACGATTGTTACGTTAATATTAAACCTCTGACAGTTCATTTTACTCTCCACCCAAAATCCCCTACCAATTCTCTTCCATAAAAGGGTAGATCCACAAATGCAATTATTGCTATGTTAACACTATACCTCTGACATTGAAAATTTGAAATACTCCCCAACGAGTGCAAACTTCACTTATCTCTCCTCTACATGGAGTCACAAGTCTTTAAATCCTTGTCAAGTTAAAATTAAACCTCTGATATTTCAAACTTCACTTGTCAATTCTCACTAATAGAATGACAAGTCCTCAAAATTGCTCATATCGCAAATCATCTACTGTCAGGTTAACATCACACCTCTGACAAATTACTGTTAAGTTTAACACTACACCTCTAACAGTGATTAAGTTGCTGCCAAGTTCAATATTAAACCTCTGACAGTCACTTTCACTCAGCCTTCCATATCAAAGCTGAGATGAGCGATGCTAAGTTAACATCACACCTCTAGCGTCCAGTTCATTGCTAAGTTTAACAATACACCTATGACAATGACTTTCCCTCGAACTTTTCTATCAAAGTCGAGATGACCAATGCCAAATTTAAAATTACACATCTAGCATTACCTTCACTGCCAAGTTTAGCATTACACCTATGATAGTGATGTTTTTAATCTTCTCAAATGAAACTGAAATTCCCGTTGAGTCAAGTGAGTCAAGTTAATATCACACCTCTTACCCACATTCTTGTCAAGTTAATACACCTCTGACAATAATTTTAAATTTTCAAAATGAAATTTTCTCAACTTTGACTTGTTAAGTTAATTATTGCATTTCTAGCAAGTCAAGAGTCCCTACTTCTATATGTCTGATTCCCACCCCCCAAAAAAAGAAATTCAAGACATATAAGAAGACAAGAAAAAGTGTCACTTTTATTAATATTCAAACAAATGAATGTGATACAAGACGCTTACTTATACAAATAAGATTGAGTGTTACAATAAAGGAGTACAAAGAAGTCTCTCTCTCTCAGCGAACGGTTGCACTCACTCCTCAAGATATCTACACCATTCCAAATACAAGATATTTGGAATAGCGCCGAAGAAAGGTTCTTCTCTTCTCCCACTGATGCTGCTCACATCATGATGCTGTTGGCCCATAAGGTTACACTCTCCATTTGCTTAGAGTTTTGATAATAACAAAACAAATAAGAGCTATTTGGTACTAATAAGTTTGATCAAGATAAGTTTCAAGTTAGTACCATATTTGGAGGCCATTGCTTAGCTATTGCAAGAACTTCTAGGTTCATGAAGCAAAGAAGGCGTTTTGCACATCAAGGAAGGAACATAGAAGAGAAGGCTCTTGCTAGGCATTGCATGGCTCAAGACTTCAAGATTGATCAAGAAAATTCAATAGATTTGTTTCTAGTTTTTAGTTTTGTTAAAGAATAGTGAATAGGTTTGAAGCTCTATCACACACGTTTTTGCACACATCTTATTTCTAAGTTTATTCTTTATAAATATGTACAAAATATTTCAATATACAATCTTCTGTCTACAAATTCATTTTTATGATTTATACTTATCCCTATTCAAAAATATGTTATTAAAAATCAAATTCTCTTCAAAGTTCTATTTTGTTTTGGCTTTTGACCTGAGCCGGTCGACCGTCCGGTCGGCCGACCCTATGTCAGGTCAATCCGGTCGACCGACCCAGTCGACTGAGGTTCTGGCAGCAGTGCGTATCCGTTTGCACGTTTCATGGTCGACCGGGCGGCCGACCAAAACCTGCCTGACTGTAAGACATTTGCTCTCTGTATTTTTCGGTCGACCGGGCGGTCGACCGAGAGCCGGCAACGACTCTTATTTTGAACTTCGGTCGACCGACCGGTCAACCAGAATAGCCGTTTGAACAGTAACGGCTATAATTTTAAACATGTTTTATTTTGTCTTTTTCTCTCTAATAAGTGTTTAAATGTTATTTGCTGACTCTAATACTTCCTAATTAGGCTTAAGTGTGTTTTATCTCTAAACCTAGCCCTCTACTATAAATAGGGGTGTTTGGGGAGAGGTTTACAACAAGAAAAATTTGCAAAAGTTTAAAAAGTTTAAGGCATTCAAAAGAGCTTGATTTCTTGGTTTTTGTGCTGAAATTCTCTCTCATTTTCTGAAGTGTTTTCAAGAATTTCTGATTTCTTTTTCTTTTCTCCTTACACACAAGAGCTTCAATCCTACTCATTGTTCTACAAGGATTTTGTAAGGGAAGAGAGTTTGCAAAAGAGAGTTTGTGATCTTTTGACTACCAAGAAAGAACTTGTACTTAAGATTGTGGAGTTGGGTACTCCGGTGTATTTGTAACATCTTTGTGAAGTTATAGTGGTTAGAAATCCTTCTGGGAAGGCGGGGACGTAGAGCTGGGTGCTCGAACCTCGAAAAAATTCTCGGTGTTTGTTTGGTTTACTTGTTCTTGCTTCTTGCTTTACTTTCATTGCTCTTATTACTTGCTCTCCATTGTCATTGAGATATTCACTTGTTTTCATTCATCTTGTCAATCATAGTCTCATACAACAAGATTGCATTGTGCACCTCCAACTCATTTTAAGAGGAATCACGAGGAAGGAGTTCAGAACCCTTCATAGGGCATTCGGCTTCTAGTCTTATTTTGGGTGATTGTTGCATCATATTTTTAAATTGTGCATTAATTAGCATTATCACCTATTCACCCCCCCCCTCTAGGTGATTTTCAGATGCATGATGTAAACATTGAAGAAGCTCACCGCTCACCAAGAACAATGGTGTTTCTCGAGGTCGAAATACAGATGAACATTCTGATTCCACCCGACCAACTGGTATGGGTTGTAATCCTTCGTTGATGAACATCTCCACCACCTGAAAGTCATCTAATGAATATGGGTTTTTCGTCAATGTCACTTCTGGGGATAAGATTGGTGAAGGGAGTATCCGAGACCTTACAGGTGACGTCCTCTTTACCGTGACCTGCAAGAGGACCATACCCATCACCATACCCACTGTGACCATGACAAACTCGGGGCATTGCTGGTGTGTCATGTCCAATAAGGCCTTGACGGATGTCATTAACCGCGTGAATCCTCCTCGCCCATGAACAGGAGCTTTGATTCCCCAAATGCTCGGCAATCAAACAAGCTCACTGGTCGAAATATTCTCCCAAGAGCCCAGTAAAAATGTGAAAAACTGACTGAAGCTGCCAAAACCTGCAAGAAGCAAGAAACCAAAGAGTTAAAATTCTGTTAAGGCAGAAAGGTAAAAGCTGAAGGGCAGATGTAGTTGAAGCTGTGAACTTCAAAAGCAAAATTGACTAGTGTAGATCTAAACGCAGTCTAGTTTGAGACCCGCGTCCGAGATAAAAGATGCGAGGTAACTCAGATACAAAGGTCACCGCACCCGCGTTTGAAAAACAGGGGTTGCCACATCTAAGTCCAGAGATCTCGAAAGAATTAAAATTCTTAAGTCAAGAACCTCAAACGCGGGCTTTATGTACAAAGCTTGCGTCTCAAGATCCAAGTACGGAGTTTATCATGCTCACGTCAAAGGATTTGTGAGTTAGAGTTCAAAGTCAATAAGCTCACGCTTCATCAAGAAGGGTGAAAGACGCGACTTTCGAACACGAGCGCATCAATCAGATTTCAAGAGAAGTTCAAGAGATCAAATTTCTTCAATGGACAGGAAAACAGAAACTCGATGGGACTAAGTATTTCATGGCGACAACTGGTTCCTACCCGGAGAAGAATTCTCTAGAAGTTGAACTTTATGCATCAAGGCGCTGTCGGTAAAAGCACTTAAGGTGATGCTGTTTAATCTTGAAATCACTTAACAGTGATAATAATTGAAAAAGATTAAAAAAAGCATGAAAATTTTGAGTTCTTACTGTTCAATAGAACATATCCCTTAAAGGAAAGAAGGACAAATAAGGACGAAGACCCTCAGAGCGCATGCTCTCAAAGGAAAACAGTCTAGATAATGGGCTGTTAAGGGAATGAGGCCTATTTATAGGCAAGTCATAAGGCTTACACTTAGGCATAAAAATCAAAGCCATTAGCCTTAATTCCTGCATGAACATCAAAATCCAATGAGAAGCTGACGCGTAGATCCCTACTTCAGGAAAAAACACATGTCCCCAATCGTCAACACCGACTTGACATTTAAAGATCCAACAAGATCTTTAAGACGGGCTGCATGTGACGCTTAGGAGGCTGCATCAGGCGCAGACTCAGAGGTCATGTCCTCAAGTCCGCATCGTTTCATAAACCCGAGGGCTACGTTACTTTCATTCCTATTGAAGAAGCCACGACCGCGTCTCCTGAAGTAGTTCAGTGCCGCGTCTCCTCAGCAAGATGGAACCACCCTCCATGACTATTCAGACTCGTACTGCAAAGTTTGCACCTTCCCAAGGGACCTGAGTTGTATCTTTATTGAGTCAGAGCCACGTCCCCATCAACCACCTGAACCCGCGCGTTAGTCCTGAGGAGCCCAAAACTGCGTCTCCACTGCGTCCTGAAGTCCGCATCCTGATAGAATCAAGGGTTGCGTCCAAGAACCTGCGTCCTTTCATAAGCATGAAGGTCACGTCCCCCTTAAAAAAAAACACTAATTCGCATCTTAAAATCACGTCTTTTGTTTTTAAGCTAGGGTCGTATCAAAAAGGAAGGTTCGCGCGTCTTCCTTGATGAACCTGAACTGCGTCTCCATTAATGAGTCAGAGTCGCGTCTCCAAAACCCCGTCTAAACCTCCCATACTTAGAAAAAAATTGAGTATTAAGCTCAAAACACAGGGCTTAGCGAAACCCGCGTTCAACAAATAAATACAGACTCAGGTTGATGAAGTAAAGACGCAGAGGTCGTCAAACCCACATCTTGCCTACCTATTTAAAGATCCGTGCCTGAAAATCAAACACGGGTATGAGTCTCGCGTTGGAGGTTCACGTTCAAAAGATACTTAAGAGTTAAGAGAACTCTTTAAGCCCTTTCAATGGTGGAAACCATATCAGATAGTTTTACTACCTGAAATGGGGGCCTCCTGCGTGGAAGGACCACCCATTTGAATCTCCGGAGCGACAGCGCTCGAGGACGAGGAAGCAGGTTTGGTCTTCGGTGCCATTTTGACCATAAGATCGGTGTTGAAGACGGTGAAAATAAAAAAAGCTTCAACCTTTTCTTAACCCTAGATATAGTGCTCAGCGAAGAAGAAGAAGAGTCTAATGATGACTCTTGAACGACTGTTGTCTTTTATAGCTACAGTGATCCGTAGAGATACGCGGGGCATGGCTCGAGGCCTAATCCCCGCCCGATGCGTGGTGTGCGTCTTAAATGCGACGCAAACTTTGCACATCAAAGGAATGATGTCCCCTCAACTCCGCCGGACATGTGGCAACGCGTCCAAAATGTGGGACTCGCGTTTAATAAAAACTGCGTCCCTCCAAAGGTCGCGCCTCTTCAGCAAGGCCAAAGCCGCGCCTAGTCAACAGAGTGAGAACTACGTCTTCACTTCAAAGATCGCGTCTCTTCAGAGGTCGCGTTTCATCAGCAAATTAACAGACGCGTCCCCACTCTGAGTAAGGACTGCGTCTCTAAAGCAACATGACCCCTGCGTCTACAAGACTTGCATTTAGCCTTTGCTTCTATAAATTAGTTCAACAGTACACTGGCACAAGCAGACGACTGTTCACCCCTGATTCAATAGTACGCTAACAACCAGCTCAGAGCACCGAGGAGGTCTGGACTGCGTATCTAGACACTCACCACGATCATCTCTGGTGGCTTCAAATGGCTTTACAGTACACTCACGAAGACCATACTCCAGACAAGATCAAGCTCAGAGTATCTCAAATGATTATCAGTCTAATCATGAGAAGTATAAATTCAACAAGAGTCCAAAGTATTTTAAAATCCATCCCAGTCAACCGCAGAATATCAGAAACTTTGGAGGGGGTTCTGTAGGCTGTCTAAAAATTACTGAAGATAAGTCATCAAAAAGCAGAATCCAAACTCTAAATGCAAGGCTAATCATCGCCACCAGTGCAGCACCAAGACATGAGGGTTGAAACCCGTGTCTCAACATCACTGCAAGGACCAAGGAGCGGAGCGTGAAAGCCGCGTCTCAGCATTATTGCAGTAACAAGCGTAGGTCCAAAGCCCGCGTCTCACGTGAAGCTTGATGCAGAATTGGAAGCTCGCGCTTCTCAAGCATCACCTCAATGGCAAAACGCGAGGCCCAAAGCCCGCATCTCGGTTATTACTGTCCTCATTATTGGGTCAATTACTGCCCGCGTAATGAGGGAGTTAACCCCCATTATGGAGTATTTTTAGGGGACACTTTTACCCCCTGAAGCATCTATAAATAGCCCAGTTTGCTATGGAAGAGGGTCGGAAAAATCTGGTGAGAAGAACTTCGGTTGTAAGCTGTAGAGACCAAGATCTCCAGCTAAAAAAAAGAGAGAGTTCAACTTTTCTAACAACTTGCTGCAGACAAGTTTGTTTTTGCCTACAATCTCTTTGAGATTTTTTTGGACAGAAACTGTGTTACTTCGTCCACTATCCAAAGAGAGGATTCCCAAGAGATCCTGACGTTCACCCAGTCAACAGAAAATAAGAATCACTTTCCATCGCCACATCAAGAACCCGACATTGAACAAAAAGGGAGATTTGAGCTTGAATATCTCTCCTCTCTTGTAAAGGATTATTGATCCGTTGTAATTTTCTTTACTATCAAATAAAGAATTTACCCCTCGATCTTCAATTTTTCCTCACCAAACAGTGTTCTATGATCAGCTATAGTGGCTTTCTGATCTAGATACTAAAAATAATAAGGTCCGTCAGAAGCGGACCAACAAGAGTATACAAAGGAAAAGAACAGTAAAGGAGAGAAAATGAAAATACAGTAGCAATACAAGTAGGGCATTGAGATAAAAAGTATGATATATTTGGAAGTATCGAGAACTGAAAGTAATAATAACAACAGAAATCAAGATGATAGATCATGTACAAGGAGACCGTGCATCATAGTGTGACATGAATATAATGCACATAAGATGTCCTGGATGAGTAACTGTAGTGTAGTGTAATCACAAGATCACAAGAGCACGAGATCACAAGATAAAATAATATGGTAGGTGTAGGAACATCATGTAGTCAAGATAATGCATGTCACATGAGTCTCAAGTGTTAGTATCATGAAAATATATGTTAGGTATTAGTTCACTAAAGACAACACAGGATATGATGCAAGCGCATATGTCTAGCATTTTATTAACCATATACTAATGCAACCATCCTGTGCCCTATCCCATAGGACAACTGTATATCAAGTAAGTGATGAGTTAGTGGATCCTGATAGCAGGGAGAACAGTTCACAGTACTCAGGTATCATGTAACATGTAATAACAAGATCGCACATAAATAACAAGATCACATGTGGAATTCAAACCCACAAGGGGTCGCCCTTCCAAGCACACCTCTCTGAATTTTCCCTGCTACAGTCTCCCCAGAACCCCCGCTTGGTTAGTTTCATTAATCAATGTAAGTGCAAGATAATGTGTGACTCAGTATAACATGATCTGGATTTAGTATCCAGAATGTCAGTGTCAGATAGTGATTACAATGTGTACCAAGATCATGGGACAATGTAGACGATGGCAATATCAAGTGACAAATACAAAGTAGTACAAGTGATGTTAGATAAATGCAAAATAGTGCAGGTGATGTCAGTGTTATGTAATCCAAAGATCATAATAAATCGGTCATGATCATATGTCCATAATCTAATAAGTATCCTCGAATAATTCCTAAGAATATAATGGTCAATTTTCTCGATTAATTTTCAGTAATATTAGGATCACAATAATTCCTAAAAATCTTAAACGATCCAGATAGTCATTACATCCGATTATCATAATTCAATTATTCTCGAACAATTCAAGTCATACAGTTAGTCACAATCAATATAGGTGTACACGCCAAGATCTATCGCATATAAGAAAATCAATTCAATTTTTGTTAGATGCATGTGTAAACATGATATGTAATGTAATGAAACATGATCACGAGACGGTATCAGTAATAATATCAAGAATAGAATAATTAGTCATATAATCAGAAGGAAAAAAGTTGATATGTAAATATGATCACAGGATAGTGTTGATGATCATGCGATATGATAACCATGATTTATAATTAAGAGGAAAAATTAAGATCAAGACGAAAGTCAGGTAGGAGAGGATTATGTATACTTGCCTGATGTTGTCAGAACCTGATTTTTCTTAACAGCAATCGACTCTGCAGCCTAAATATTATGTGAGTTAATTAACAAACTTTACATTTCTTTATTCAGTGATGAGTTGATGAGAATATAATGTTGAGTATTTATTAAATAGGGTATAGTTTTATAATAGATTTGGTTGGTTTACATTTTCAAATAATTAATTTTTTGAATACAGCAACTATTTAAAAATATGATAAATACATGCATAACTAATAAACCAATGTTTTAAATTTACATATTACTGGATTATGAATTTTTATTTTTTTGTGATATTTAGAAATTTATTGGAATTTAAAAAAACAACCATTGAATAATGATTATAAAAATATTTAATTTCATGTTATTCTAAAAAATATTACACCAAAATAATTTTACAGAGTCCCAAATTTAGTTTGTGATTTTCTGAGTTTATTTTGAATTTTTCTGAATTAAAATAAGCCTAAAAATCAATAAAAAAAACTTAACGGGTATGTTTGCTACAGTAACAGGTTTGGTCTGCTACAATGTTTGGTCTTTGTCAGGTCTGCTATACAGTTGGATCTCGTTCTGCTTTTTTACATACATACATACATGCATACACACACACACATATATATATAATCTGCTTTTCTTTTCTCTCTTTCTTTCTTTTCTTTTTCTTTGTTTCCTTTTTTAATAAAAGGGTTCAGGTCTATGATGTTCCCAGGCTGGGCCTGGCCTGGCCCGGCCAGGTCCAGCCCGGGCCTGGCCTGGCATTGATCTCAGCTAGAGTCTGGCAGAGAGCAACATTAACTGCTCTCGGCCAGAGGCCGAGAGTAGAGCACAGTTTTTTATTATAAAAATTTCTAAAATCAATTAAAAATTGTGATAATTAGGAGACATGCCTGGGGTGTTGCTATATAATTTTATTAAGATTTTAGAACAAGTATTTCATGGTGAAATTAGTGATTTTAACTAGCGTACACTACGTGTTCGACAAAATGCCAAAAAGAACTAAAATCTACAAAAATATGAAATAACTTACCCAGGACGCTTCCCTTCAGTTTGAAATCTTCTTTCCCTCGTCCAACACTTCAGAGTCCTAGGAGAGAAAGTACCCATGCTCACACAAGAGGTGTGCGCTAGCTTGGTCGGTCTCCGATGGAGATCATCGGAGAAGATGGAGGTCACGGAAGTGGAGGTCGATGGCGACGAGCTTGGCGGATCTCGCGGACGATGCCAGTAACTCGACGGAAGCCAAGAAGTGGTGGTGCATGCCATGCTTGCCAGCATGGATGAAGGCGAATGTGTTCAGGTTTACTGTAGCTCTCGCTGAAGAAGAAGAAGAAGTCGGCCGGCTCCGGGATTACACTCCCGCTCCGGCGAAGGCCTTGCGACAAGCGGAGATGCCGCCGATGCTCTGGGAGTGCCGCAGGGATAAGGATACACGGTGGTGGTCACGCCCAGGGGAATCTGGCCATGGAGCATACTTGGCCAAGGAGACGCACGAGGAGGCATTGGGTAGCCTGTCCTAGAGGTTGGTCGGCCATGGGCTGTGCAAGTAAGGTCACCGTCTGAAGAGGGAGGAGGTGTTGTGGTCATGTTGGGGGGGAGAAAAAGAGATAGATAGTGAGAGAGAGAGAGAGAGAGAGAGAGAGAGAGAGAGAGAGAGAGAAAGAGAGAGGACAGTAATATATGTGAGTGAGAGAGAGTAAAGGAGAGTACGGGTGAGAGGATGAGCGGGGGCGTGAGAGGGAGGAGAGGAGCAGGTGGAGAACATAGGAAAGAAGTAGGGAAGAGGTGGAAGACATGGGATCAGAGTGGGTGCAACATGGTGAAAGGAGAAGGAATATTTCCAAAGTTTAGATAAAAGGTGTGAGGCTTTCCCGCAAACGCCAATGTGGCATAGCGGTCTTGGCGTTAGGATTTGGAGGCCTGCTCATGGGTTCGAAATTTTGAGCAAATATATAGATAATGGGGTTTTGTTTCATTTTGTTAGGAGGACATTATTAATGGTGGTTAAATATTATGGTGGCCTTTTTGTTCCAAGAAACATGAAGGCGTCATGGTTGATGCATTCTGTTACGCCCCAATCCGGCGGGTACGGAGACGTTACTGCGACGTATATACGCAGGTCAGAAATACCTCCCACGTATATACGCTAAGCGTCAGTACAGGCAAGAATCAGAGTACGAAAGCACGTGGTGCATTATACAATCCAACACATGAGTACAGTTACAAAGTTATCACCAGATGTGATCCAAATTACATGAATATTACATCACTGATATGCGCAATTGCGAGAATACAAAGAGATGTACAAGTATGAATAGTACAATATGGAGACTCAGAGTCATAACAGGAAAACTCTAGAGCCGAATAGAGGGGCCTGGAAGGATGGCGTTCTGGACGGTCCGCTGGAGATCCACGCTACCGCTGCGCCACTCTGATCAGCAACTGGGAGAATCACACGCTCCAAGCTTCAAAACCTAGACATGAGGATCCAGAGGAGTCAGAACTCCCCGGCGAGTGGTGATGCAAAAGCCAGATGGCGAGTGAGATAAGCACATGTGTACGATAAATCTGGATCATAAACATGCATTGAAAATCGTGCCGTAGGCACAAGCATACAGGAGCAAGTAGATATACAGCAATTGATATCAGGCAGGAAATACTCACGATATGATAAGATAGAGCAGCAGAAGATGGTGAATAGAATATAAACTGAAAGGCAGGACATGAACAGGTATAGTATAATAATCATAAAACTGGAAATCTAAAGTAAAATCTGATACAATCAAATATGGCAAAGCATACTACAGATTCACAGCTGGCATCTTTCATAATTGGGGCCGTCTAAGTTCTAGGCTTCAGTATGTGTCCCATTCCACATACTTCCACTTACAACTTATAGAGCAAGTTATTTGGAAACTGATAAAACTTTGATGAATCATGTTTCGGATGGGCCCCGTACATGCCCGGGACAACGGTCCAGGAGTATCCGGTGCTGAGCCGGAACGTACCGCTAGGTACCGGGACTTATTTACGCCCGAACAGGAATAGAGTATCGCAAATCCCATAGAAATAGGCCTAGGGCGTGTGCATACCCGGCAGGAATAAAAAGGAGTAGGGGTGCCAGCACACCCCACGGAATCCCTGGTGGCCGCCAGGTGATCCCTCAAGTATGTGGCCACGCGCGGCTCGATAAGACCACCATAAACATGATTAATCAGGGCCCATCAGTTTCCCCCAAACTGGGTGCAAGTTGTCTTATAATAATATAATATGTATTTATCAATTTACGGGAATAGCAAGAACAGGACATGATCATGAATTCAGGTGTACATGAGTACTATAAATTCAGGTCACTGTATATGTATAATACAGGATGGCAAGTACAAGATTCAAGTCACTGTATGTAATACAGGATAACAAGTATAGTATTCCCGTAAATGTGATAATCACAGGTCAAGTATTAATATGTCAGGAGGCAAGTGATAAGTCATGTCATAGTAAGAAGAAGGTGTCAAGTAGCAAGTCGGGTGTCAGGTGATGACACATCAGTTGTCAAGTGATACAGACAGGTGTCAGATATTAGCATGTAGACGGTAGGTATCAAGCAAAAGCATGTCAAGTATTAACATATCAAGCATGTACTTGTCAAGTGATGGAATAATAGCTGAACATAATCAAAGAAAGTGTTAGTTCCAGATACAAATACATAAGACAATCAAGCTGATCCGACGAAGCGGGAAAGCCAAGAGGAAAGCGAGAACACTTGCCTAAATCTTTAGAAAACATAGTGAAATCCCCGATCACTGGAATTCAGGAAATCAACGCGTCAACACGTTAAGAGAAAGTGATAGAGAGAGGGGAAATCAAGAGAGAGAAAGAGAATGAGAGAGAGGAGAGAGAAAGAGAGAACCAGAAAGAGAAGTACATGGAGAGAGAGAGAGTGTACAGGGGGACGTGAGTTTGAGAGTGAGACGCGAGGGTCGCAGACGCGGGAGTAGTCGCGTCGCGTAGATGCCACAAACGCGAGGTTCGAGATCCGCGTTCAAGTCAGGACGCGAGGAGAACGCGAACGCGGTCGTGAGCTCCGCGTCGCGTTAACACAAGAAGAACACAGACGCGGGCATGGGCTCCGCGTTGCGTCAATACAAGAACGTGAAGGCCACGTTATACAAATGTCAAGAACGTGAAGATTCGCGTTAAGGAACTGTTTGGACGCGGGGGTGAGATCCGCGTCAGCAATCAACAGAGAGGAAGAGAGAGACAGGGAAAGAGGGAGAGTAGGACGCAGGGAAAGAGTGAGACGCAGGTTTGGGAGGAAAATCAGAGAAGAAAAGGAAATGGAAAAGGAAAGGAAAGGAAAAGAAAGAAAGGAAAGAAAGAAAGAAGGAAAAGAAAGAAAGAAGGAAAGGAAAGAAAAGAAGGGAAGGGGGTTGGTGGTGGCTAAGGTGATGTAGGTGGTGGTGGAAATGGTGGAGAAGGTGGAGGTGGAAATGGGTTATTTGGTGGAAAAGAAGAGGAAGAAGATGGTGATGTAGATGATATTATGGTTGTTGTTGTTGTTGGAATGGAGGAGGAGATGGAGAGAGAAGATGGTGGAATTTGTGGTGGAAATAGTGTTGGAAATGGAGGGTGAAGGTGGGGTGGAGTGGCTGGCCAAGGAAGCAAGGGGCTGCCATTTTCGTGGCCTCCATGCTTGCTGGAAACAAAGGAGGAGAAGAAGAATTAATGCAAGAGAGAGAAAGAAGGTGGGTTTATATAAAGAAATGGAAATGATTAGTATATGTTGCCTTTCCTTTCAAAACCAAAAGAGTCGCCCCAAAGAAACTTACGTCTTCATGCAATTACATCCGCGTTTAGGCAAAATGAACTGGACGCGGAGATAAAAGCCGCGTCCAGGAGAGGGAAAACGTGAGATTTGCGTTTGATGAATAATTCAAAACGACATGGTGATAAGATTTAAAGTTGTTCTTACAGGACAAGCATTAAATGCAGTATGGAGAGGATCTCCGCATTAAATGCTGAATCAGGTTGGTGAAACTCGCGTCTAGTAAGGAGAGAGAAAAAAATAAAAAGTAGAATATCTGGATAAAATTCCGGTATCTGGGAAAACACCAAAACTCCAAAAAGCCCGAAAAATGAAGTAGTTCAGAATGCTTCCCAAAAATTCTCAAAAATAATAAATATTATATAAAGTTTTTGGTGAAATCGGTTTTAAAAAATTCAATCTCATTTTAAAAATAAAAATCTTAAAGTCAACCGTCAATACCGGTCTATACCGGGTCGGCCGGATTTTTGATAAAATCTGAAAAATCTCAGAAAATGCCTGAAAGGAGAAAACATAATTCTAAGAAGTCATATGAAAGCGGAATCTAGAAATTTGTTTCCAATTGTAAATTAAAATTCCTGGAATCAACCAGCGATACTGGCCGACAACAAATCCGGAGGAATTTTGATAAATTTAGAAAATTCTAAAAAAAGTATTTAGATAGAAAATGTGATTTTAAGAAGTTACAGAAAGCCGTTTCTTAAAATTCAACTACGTTTGTAAATTAAAAATCTGAGAATCGGTCAGCGATATCGGTCGACCCCGGTTTTGAAGATTTACAATTTAATTCAGAAAAATTTCAGAAAATCATAGAAAATCTAAAATATTGGAAAATGATGTTTAAAACTAAAATCTGTCAAATCAAAATAGCAGAAAGTCCAAATCGAGCAATACACTAGGATCGGGTTCCCGGTTCATACTAGGGCTGACTCCGAGTTCACAAATTCGAATCCAAGGCAAAACGATCATGTAAATATCTCATAATACAAAACAAACACAGGAAGTAAATCAAAAAAATACGATCAGAAAATATGAATACGCAACTAAGTACGTATTCGGGGAGCGGGGTGTTACACTCCATCCACCTTATAAAAAATTGCGTCCTCACAATTTCGATAAGGGGAAGATGAACACAGAAAGGACAGGAATGAGAATTATGCCAGTCAAGATATGAATAACTATGAGCTGTTCTCCCTAATTGACTGAACGGTAAACTCAGGACTGAGACCTCTCTGCACTTCTGCCGTATATATACACCCTCTGATGGTGCCGTAATAATACTGATATGATGTCTGCTTATAAAAGAACGCTGTCAGAACTTCAAAAGACTAACCCATTCTGAATAATATAGAGTGAGCTGACTGGTGAGATAATCAATAATACTTCAATCAGACTGTGAACCAAAGCTGATGAAATCCATAGAAATCCGTAGCGCTGAAATCCATAAATATAAAATCCTGCATGGCATGATGTTGTCCTTGATAAAGAGTCTGCAGTAGAATTTCTGATGTGCTGCATACATAATAATTCCCCGAGTATAGACCAGAATATCCAAGGTAAAGAAAACTCTGATAATACTGAGCATGAACCAAGAAGACCAATAATTAAGAATTTCTGCATACTGGGCGTTGCTAACTCTGAAAGACATAACCAAGAATATAGAATAACCCTGAAGAATTTTAAATACTGACTTCTGAATAATAACTCGACTGCAGATGAAACATGTAGAAGATATATGAACCATGCAAGATTGGCCGAGTGGATCATTCATAAGGATCGTGGCGATAGCTCAAATACAGCGATAAACCTTGTTCAGCGGATCCATGAAAACACGCTAGGCAGAAGAAATCGAGGAATAGGCTAGAGTGCCAAGCACTGAAGGAACTAGCCACGGGCAAAACAAGCCTGGGTGAGGCTATTGCGTAGCACAGCTCAGGTGTTAAGTATTAGGGTGCGGCGAAGCTAACGCTCTGCGAGGCTCGCATATGGCGAAGCTTACGCGGCGAAGCCAGCGCGTAACACAACGCTAAATGCTAAGCACCAGGGTGCAGCAAAGCCCACACCGGTTAGGTCCACGGGTGACTAGAGCACGACCCTCGCTTGGCGAGGCTAGCGGAACCTATGGTCCACCGAATCAATAAAGACTGCCAGGAGTTGGTGGCTCCGAGAACACGATCAAGAAATTATAATAACCGAAACGTGTCCCGAATGTTGCCTTCTAAATAATAACCTGACTGCAAATCAGCTCTGAGAATACCTGAGTTCCATGAACATGGTTGAAGAAATCATGATCACTATTGAAGAAATAATAAAAATAGAAAAATATCGTAACTCTGTCTGCCAGAAGTCCTGATTCTGAAATACTGTTATATACTGACACTCCTTATGTAATGATACAGTCTACCTGATTATATAAGCGATGACTAGTCCACTTGATATACTGGTCTCCCGTGATGTATCCATAAATACAAGAATATAATGTGAGGTCGAAGATCTGTCCAATATAAGACAAAGTGATGTACCAGAGTCGAGGAATGCCAAAACATGATAAGAGCGAACTACATCTGCCCTGCTGTTACCTCACTAGTCTACGCATATCTTAAGTTGGCATAAAGATTACGAAAATCAGAATAGCAAAAATAGAAGAGATAGGAATCATGAAATAGGGAGGTAGACGACGGACGGACTAGGATTGATGATGATAGTGCAATGAGAAGGATATGATATAGAGAATCTACCAACTCCCGGACATGCTAAAAATGGGGATAATGGTTACGGTTAGTACTTTCAGGGTTCCTTTTTCAGATATTGAGCATCCTTTCTTGTTCTCACTCCATCGGTATCTTGACTTCCTCTTCAGTCAGATTATATGTTTGCCTCCCTTTACCATGTGCCCTAGTTCTTAGTCTTTTTGTACCTGCCTTATGCTTGATGTTGGAGGATGAAGTGGGTTTACTCTGCCAGTAGGGCTTGAATTCTCTTCCAATTGTGATACTTGATGGGTTGATCAGATCGATGTAATGTTCTCTGTCTCCTTGAACAAACAGCTACTTTTCAATTGATCTCCGGGCCCGTATACGACATAATTCATAACCTTTCTAGCGGTTAGGTTATAGGTGCCCGGCTTCAGACGATACTCGCATGTCTTATGCTGAGGACGAGGTTGGAGGGATGGTTTAGCCAGTGGGCATCCAGAGGCCTATCTGAGCCTTCACTTCCATAAATTAAGAGGGTCTCTTCGCCGACTTCATCTGCATCTCATCTTGATCTTTCTTTTCCGGTTCGTTCTACTTCCCGGATGATGACAAAGAAACTTGAGATACTCCTTAGGCTACTTGGGAATAAGAAACATCTTGATCCTCATCTTCAGGTCTCACTAAAATATTGCTTGCTCGGTTCTCCTTGTCAGCCACCATGTAAGACATCGACCGACTATGCCTTAGGAATTTTACAGTGTACTTATTTACAATTCAATCTCCTTACTGCAATTGATAAATCATTCTTTCATTTCTTTCTGAGCTATTACAGAGAAGAATCTTCTCATAGAAATCCTTCGAGAACTGATTCCAAGTGATGAGCTTTTCTAGTCTCGCTGCTTCCGCCAACCACCATGTCTTAGCTACATCTTTCAACTGAATCTTGGTCATTTTCACTTAGTTCTCGTCAGGGACCCAAGTTGTCTTCAGAAGATCCATCATGTTTACCAGCCACTGCTATGCATCCTGGACTTCTCCATATTCGAAAAGATTGCTAGCTGTAACTTTCTAAATCCGAGAAGTTGGCTGGCTTCAGCTCCTGGAGTGCAGCCAAAAATCTTTGGTGCGGGACCTTCGTCTGTCTTATTAGTCTTTCATCATCTTTTGCCGAAATCATCTCAAATCAAAACTTCCTCCATTAGGACCACTCTAAGAAGGAACATAAACGTTATGATTTCCCCGTCTTTTCATGTCCGAGTTGGTTTAAGAATAACAAGAAACTTAAGTATGAAAGGATGGGAGAACTTCAAAATTCAAAGGCAAGATTATCAAGAGAGAATGGATAACTTTGTACTTGCAGTTGGATTGTATAACCAAGACTCATGCATTCCAGTTGCAAATTACTATACCATTAATTTGTCAACTGGTTGTACTGAGGATGTGAGAGCCTAGGCTCTGATACCACTCTGTGACGCCCCGATCCGGCGGGTACGGAGACGTTACTGCGACGTATATACGCAGGTCAAAAATACCCCCCACGTATATACGCTAAGCG
>JAVJIF010026912.1:0-47697 GCA_038442645.1 Agave tequilana | reverse complement strand
GGGCTCGTATAAGGCTTAGTTGGATTTTGGTCAAATTTCACCATTAAATTAGATACAAGTTAATTAATAGTTCAGGCAATCGGGGCTGAAAAGTTTGGAGTTTTGGTCAAACTTTCCAATTAAGACTAGAAAAAGCTTAAACTGGTAGTAATTATACATATAAACCAATCTAATATACTCTCGGCTCTTGAGAATCACGTTTTCCTCTCCCCATTTGGGTATACTATACTCGGCTCTAATAAGGCTGAAGGCCATTAGACTGAAAGTTTGACTTTTGGTTAAACTTCCTAATTAATACTAGAAACAAATTTAGTTGGAAGTAATTGAACATAAAAGCTATGTAATACTAATCCCAGCTCTTGAGAACCATATTTTTTCCATGTTTGTTCTTAATTCAGCTCTATAGTCCTAGTTTAGGACAATCAGGCTGAAAGTTTGGCTTTTTGGTAAAACTTTCAAATTAAGAATATAAATTAGTTTAATTGTTAGTTAGTTTTATATAGAATCTATGCAATACCACTCTGGCTTTTGAAAAGCACATTTTCTCCCAGTTTAGGCCCTATTTGCTCTTATAAGGCCTAGTTCTGGACAATCGGGGCTGAAAGTTTGACTTTAGTCAAACTTTCTAATTAAAACTAGAAGTAAGGTTAATTGGTAGTATTTGGTGCAAAGAAACTATGTAATACAACTTATGGCTATTGATACCGTGTTTTCTCCCTGTTTGGGCCTTATTCGATTCTTATATGGCTTAGCTCAGGCCAACAAGGATGAATGTTTGGATTTTAGTCAAACTTCTCAATTGACACTAGAAACAAGATTAATTGGAAGTAACTATACATAGAAACTATGTAATACTACTCCCGACTCTTGAAAACCACGTTTTATTCTTGTTCGGGCCCTACAACGGCTCTTATAGTGCCTAATTCAGTCAATCAGGTCGAACTTGGATTTTAGTCAAACTTCTCATTTAAGACTAAAATAAGCTAAATTAGTAGTAATTGTAAATAGAAACTATGTAATTCCACTTCAAGCTCTTGAAAATCACGTTTTATTCTTGTTCGGGGCCCTACAGGGCTCTTATAAGGCCTAGTTCAGTCAATCAGGTCGAACCTTGGCTTTTAATCAAACTCTCATTAAGACTAAAAATAAGCTTATTAGTAGTAATTGTACATAAAAACTATGTAATTCTACTCGCATCTCTTGAAAAATCACGTTTTCCCCATGTTTATTCTTTATTCGGCTCTTATAAGACGCAAATCAGCCCAATCAGGGCTGAAGGTTTGTCTTTTAGTCAAACTTTTCTAATTAAGACTAGAAATATAATAGTTGGCAGTATTTGTACATAAAAATTATGTAATACTACTCCCGTGTCTTAAGAACCACGTTTTCTCCCCGTTTGGGCCCTATTCGGCTCTTATATGGCCTAGTTCAAAACAATCATGGCTGAAAGTTGGATTTTTGATCGAACTTCCTAATTATTACTAGAAATTGGGTTTTGATAGAATGTATATATTGAAACTATATAATACCACTCCTGTCTCTTAAGAACGAAGTTTTCTTCCTGTTTGGGCCCTATTCGGCTCTTATATGCCCTAAGAATAATGTTTTCTTCCTAGTTCAGGCCATTCGTAGATGAAAGTTTGACTTTTAGTTAAATATACCAATTATGACTAGAAATAAAATTAAGTGGTAGTAATTGTACGTAAGATTATGTAATACTACCCCAGATCTTGAGAACCACGTTTTCCCATGTTTGGGCCTTACTCGGCTCTTATAAGGCATAGTTTAGGCCCATCAAGGTTGAAAGTTTGGCTTTTGGTCAACATTCCCAATCAAGACTAGAAATAAGTTTATTTGATAGTATTTGTACATAGGAACTATGTAATACCCACTCCTCGGCTCTTGAAAATCATGTTTCCTCACCGTTTGGCCCCTATTTGGATCTTAAGGCCTATTTCAGGCTATTCAGGGCTGAAAGTTTGAATTGTGACCAAACTTCTCAATTAAGACTAAAAAATAAGATAAATGGTATTATTTATACATAGAAACTATTTAATAAGACTCACGGCTCTCGAAAATAATATTTTCTCCCCGTTTAGAACCTATTTGGCTCTTATAATGCCTAATTCAAACAAGTTGGGGCTGAAAGTTTAACTTTTGATCATCTTCTCTATTCAGACCAAAAAGAAGGTTAATTGATAGTATTTGTACATAGAAAGTGTGTAATAAGATAACCGGATCTTGATAACCACGTTTTCTCCCCGTTTGGGTCCATTGGGCTCTTATATGGCCTAATTCAGGCCATCAGGGATGAAAACTTGACTTTTTGATTAACTTTCCAATTAAGGTTAGAAAAAAGGTTATTGGTAGTAATTATATATAAAAATAATATAATAATACTCTCGGCTCTTGAGAACCACGTTTTCTCCCCTTTAAGCCTTACTCGCTCCTATAAAGCCTAATTCAGGGCAATCGGGGGGCGAAAGTTTGACTTTTTGTTAAACTTTCCAATTAATATTAGAAATAAAGTTAATTGAAAGTAATGTACATATAAACTACGTATACTGCTCGTGACTCCTGAGAACCAATTTTCCCCAATGATTGTTTCCTATTCGGCTCCCTAAGGCAAGTTTAGGCCAATCAGGGCTGAAATTTGCTTTTGGTTAAACTTCCCAATTAAGAATAGAAATAAATTAAATTGATAGTATTTGTGCTTAAAAACAATGTAATACTATGTAATACTACTACCGACTATTCAAAAATCTTATTTTCTCCCTGTTTGGGCTCTATTTCGCTCTTATAAGTTCTAGTTCGGCTAATCAAGGCTGAAAGCTTGACTTTTGTCTAAAACTTTCTAATTAAGATTAGAAACAAGGTTAATAAGTAGTAATCGTATAAGAGCCGATAGGGCCCAAACAGGGGAAGACATGGTTTTCAAGATCTGTGAGTATATTACATTATTTCCATATACGAATACTAATAATTAACTTTATTTCTGGTCTTAATTGGGAATTTTTACCAAAAGGCAAACTTTCTCTCCGATTGGTCTGAATTAGATCTTATAAGAGCCGATTGGGGCCCAAACAGGGAAACATGGTTTCACGAGCCGGAATAGTATTACATAGTTTCTGTTTCTAATTTCTATTAATTAACTTTTTTCTAGTCTTAATTAGAAAGTTTGACCAAAAGTCAAACTTTTAGTCCCGATTGGCATGTACTAGGCCGCATAAGAGCCGAATAGAGAAACGAGGGGAAAACATGGGGTTCAAGTGCCGTAAGTAGTATTACATAGTTTCTAAATACAATTACTACTTATTAACCTTATTTCTAATCTTAATTGAAAAGTTTGGACAAAACTCAAGCTTTCAGCCTCGATTAGCCTGAACTAGACCTTATAAGAGCGGCATAGAGCCCAAACAGGAGAAAATAGATTTTGAATAGTCGATAGTAGTATTACATAGTTTCTATGTATAATTACTAATAATTAGCCTTATTTGTACTCTAAATTATGAAGTTTGACTAAAATTCAAACTTTCAGCCTTTATTGGTCAGAATTAGGTCTTATAAAAGCCGAGAGTAGGGTCCAAATGATGTGAAAATGTGGTCTTCAAGGGCCTTAGTTGTATTACATAGTTTTTATATACAAATACTACTAATTAAACTTGTTTCTAGTTTAAGAAGTTTGACTAAAAACCAAACTTTCAGCCCTGATTAGCCTAAACTAGGCCTTATAAGAGCCATAGGGCTCAAACGGGGAGAAAATATTATTTTCAAGATCCGAGACTAGTATTACATAGTTTCTATATACAAATACTATTAATTAAACTTATTTCTCGTCTTAATTGGAAAGTTTGACTAAAAGTCAAACTTTCAGCCCGATTTGGCCTAACTAGGCCTTATAAGAGCCGAATAGGAAACAAATATGGGGATAATGTGGTTCTCAAGAGTCAGCAGTAGTATTACATTGTTTCTAAGCACAAATACTATTAATTAAATTTATTTCTAGTTTTAATTGGAAAGTTTAACCAAAAGCTAAATTTCAGCCCTGATTGGCCTAAATTTGGCCTTATAGGAGCCGAATAGGGAACAAACATTGGGAAAAATTGGTTCTCAGGAGTCACAAGCAGTATTACATAGTTTATGTGTATAATTACTTTCAATTAACTTTGTTTCTAATATTAATTGGAAAGTTTAACAAAAAATCAAACTTTCGCCCCTGATTGGCCTAAAATAGGCTTTATAAGAGCCGAGTAAGGCTTAAAGGGGAGAAAACGTGGTTCTTAAGAGCCAAAAGTATTATTATATAGTCTTTATATATAATTACTACCAATTAACCTTTTTTCTAGCCTTAATTGGAAAGTTTAATTAAAAAGTCAAGTTTTCATCCCTGATTGGCATGAATTAGGCCATATAAGAGCCCAATAGGACCCAAACGGGGAGAAAACATGGTTATCAAGATCCGGTTGTGGTATAACACACTTTCTATGTATAAATATGATCAATTAATCTTCTCTCTAGTCTTAATAGAGAAAATTTCAAAAGTCAAACTTTCAGCCCCAACTTGTTTGAACTAGGCCTTATAAGAGCCAAACAGGTTCTAAATGGGGAGAAAATGAGCGTGAGTCTTATTAAATAGTTTCTATTTAAAAATAATACAACTTTTCCTTGTTTTTAGTCTTAATTAGGAAATTTGGTCACAATTCAAACTTTCAGCCCTGAATAGCCTGCATTAGGGCTTAAGAGCCAATAGGGGCCTAAACGGGGAGGGAACATGATTTTCAAGAGCCGAGAGTGGTATTACATTGTTTATATATACAGATACTATCAATTAAACTTATTACGAGTCTTAATTGGGAAGTTTGACCAAAAACTAAACTTTCAACCTTGATGGGCCTAAACTATGCCTTATAAGAGCCGAGTAAGGCCCAAACATGGGGAAAACGTGGTTCTCAAGATCCGGGAGTAGCATTACATAATATTTATGTACAATTACTACCACTTAACTTTATTTCTAGTCATAATTGGTATATTTAACTAAAAGTCAAACTTTCATCTACGATTGGCCTGAACTAGGAAGAAAACGTTGTTCTTATGGGCATATAAGAGCCGAGTAAGGCCCAAACATGGGGAAAACATAGTTCTCAAGATCCGGGAGTAGTATTACATAATATTATGTACAATTACTACCACTTAACTTTATTTCTAGTCATAATTGGTATATTTAACTAAAAGTCAAACTTTCATCTACGATTGGCCTGAACTAGGAAGAAAACGTTGTTCTTATGGGCATATAAGAGCTGAATAGGGCCCAAACAGGAAGAGAACTTCGTTCTTAAGAGACAGGAGTGGTATTGCATAGTTTCAATTTATCCATTATATCAATTAACCGAATTTCTAGTAATGATTAGGAAGTTTGATCAAAAATTAAACTTTCAACCCGATTGGTTTGAACTAGATCATATCTTAATAGGGCCCAAACAGGGAGAAAACATGGTTCTTAAGACCCGGGAGTGGTATTACATAATTTTTATATACAAAAACTACAATCTAATCTTATTTCTAGTCTTAATTAGAAAGTTTGACCAAAAGACAAAACCTTCAGTCTCGATTGGGCTGATTTGGGCCTTATAAGAGCCGAATAAAGAATAAATATGGGGAAAACGTGATTTTCAAGAGCTGAGAGTGGCATTACATTGTTTCTATGTACAATTACTACTAATTAAGCTTATTTTAGTCTTAAATGAGAATTTTAACTAAAAGCCAAGGTTCAACCCTGATTGACGGAACTACGCCTTATAAGAGCCGTGTAGAGCCCGAATAAGAATAAAACGTGGTTTTTAAGAGCCGGGAGTAGTATTACATAGTTCTTATGTGCAGTTACTTCAAATTAACCTTGTTTCTAGTGTCAATTGAGAAGTTGACCAAAATTCAAACATTCATCTCTAATTGGCCTGAACTAAGCCATATAAGAGTCGAATAAGGCCCAAACAGGGAGAAAACATGGTTTGTTAATAGCCATGAGTTGTATTACATAGTTTCATGTATAAATACTACCAATTAACCTTACTTCTAGTCTTAATTGGAAAGTTTGACCAAAGTCAAACTTTCAGCCCCAATTGGCCAGATCTAGGCCTTATAAGAGCCGAATAGGGCCTAAACTGGGAGAAAACGTGCTTTTCAAAAGCCGAGAGTGGTATTACATAGTTTCTATATAAATATAACTATCAATTAAACTAATTTATAGTCTTAATTTGAATGCTTTACCAGAAAGCCAAACTTTCAGCCCTGATATCCTAAACTAGGCCTTATAAGAGCCGAATTAAGAACAAACATGGAAAAAACGTGATTCTCAAGAGCTGGGATTAGTATTACATAGCTTTTATGTTCAATTACTTCCAACTAAATTTGTTTCTAGTATTAATTGGAAAGTTTGACCAAAAGTCAAACTTTCAGTCTGATTGACCTTCAACCTTATTAGAGCCGAGTATAGCCAAATTGGGAGAAAACGTAATTCTCAAGAGCCGAGAGTAGTATTAGTTATTTCTATGTATAATTACTACCAATTAAGCTTTTTCTAGTCTTAATGGGAAGTTTGACCAAGAGTCAAAACTTTCGGCCTGGATTGGCCTGACCTTAGCCTGATAAAAGTCGAATAGGGAAAAACAAGGGGAAAGTGTGGTTTTCAATAACCTAGTAATACATTTTTTATATACAGTTACTATTAATTAAACTTGTATCTAATTTTAATTGTGAAATTTGATCAAAAGTTCGGCCCTGATTGGCTTGAGCTAATCCTTATACGAGCCCATTAGGGCCCAAACAGAGAGAAAACGTGGTTATTTCTTAAGAGCTGAGAGTAGTATTACACAGATTTTATGTATAATTACTTCAATTAACCCTGTTTCTAATCTTAATTATGAAGTTTGACCAAAAGTCAAACATATGATCCCCATTGGCCTGAAATTGGCCATATAAGAGCCAAGTAGGGCCCAAACGGATAGAAAATATGGTTCTCAATAGCCGAAAATAGTATTACATAGTTTTCTATATGCAAATACTACCAATTAACAATATTCTAATCTTAATTGGGAACTTTGACCAAAAGTCAAACTTTCAGCCCCTGTTAGTCTGAACTAGGCCTTATAAGAGCCGAATAGGGCCAAAATGGTGAGAAAACTTAGTTTTCAAGAACCATGAGTGGTATTACATCATTTTCATACACAAAGTACGACTAACTAACCTTTTTCTAATCTTAATTGGAAAGTATGTCCAAAAATCAAGTCAAACTTTCAGCCCGATGAGCAAGAATTAGACCTTATTGCAAAGTAGGGCCTAAACGAGGAGAAAACATGATTTTAAGAGCCAGGAGTGGATTTACATAGTTTTCATGTGCAAATATATAAATTAAACTTACTTTTAGTCTTAATTAAGAAGTTTGATTAGAAGTAAAACTTTTAGCCCTACTTGGCCTAAATCAGGCTTATAAGAGCTGAATCGGGAACAAACATGGGAAAAACTTGGTTCAAGAGTTAAGAGTAGTATTACATAGTTACTATGGACAATTACTACCACTTAATCTCATTTCTATGGTCTTTATTACGAAGTTTGACTAAAAGTGACTTTCAGTCCCGATTAGCGTGAGCTAGGCCTTATAAGAGCCGAATAGGGACACAAGAGGGAGAAAGTGTGTTTCTTAAGAGCCAAGAGTTATATTACATAGTTTATGTACAAATACTATCAATTAAATTTATTTCTAGTCTTAACCGGGATGTTTGACCAAAAGTCAAACTTTCATCCCCGAATGGCCTGAAGTAGGCCATATAAGAGCCAAATAGGGCCAAAACAGGGAGAAAACTTTATCCTCTAGAGCCGAGAGTGGTATGACATTATTTTTATGCACAAATACAAATTAATCTTTTTCCTTTCCTTATTGGAAAGTTTGACCAAAAGTCAAACTTTCAGCCCAGATTAGCCTAAACTATGCCTTGTAAGAGCTGAACAAGGAAAAAAACAGGGGAAAATGTGGTTTTCAAGAGACGGGAGTAGTATCATAGTTTCTATATAGAATTACTACGAATTAACTTTATTTCTAGTTCTTATTTGGGAGTTAGACCAAAAGTCAAACTTTCAGCCCAGATTAACCTGAACTAGGCCTTATAAGAGGCGAATCGGGCCCAAATGGGGAGAAAACATGTTTTTCAACTGCTATGAGTAGTTTATATAGTTTTTACATATAATTACTACTAATTAACCTTGTTTCTAGTTTAATTTAGGAAGTTTAACCAGAAGTTAAATATCAGCCCCGATTGGCCTGAAGTAGGCCTTAATAAGAGCCAAATACGATCCAAATTGGGGAAAACATGGTTTTTAAGAATTGGGAGTTGTATTAAATAGTTTTATATATATTACTAAAAATTAACCTTATTTATAGTCTTTATTGGAAGTTTGATCAAAAATCAAATCGTTTAGCCTCGATTGACTTGAACTAGGCCTTATAAGAGCTAAATAGGGCTTAAAGGGGTAACAACATGGTTTTCAAGAGCCGGGAGTATTATTGCATAGTTTCAATATACAAGTACTACTAATTAACCTTGTTTCAAGTCTTAATAGGGAAGTTTGTCCAAAAACCAATCTTTCAGTCTCGATTAGACTTAACTATTACCTTATAAGAGCTGAATGGGATCCCAAAGTTAAGAAAACATGATTTTCAAGAGCCGTAAGTAGTATTATGTAGTTTTTATATACAAATGCAATAAATTAACCTCTTTTTAGTCTTAATTGGAAATTTGATCAAAAGTCAAAATTTCAGACTTGATTGACTTGAACTTGACCCTATAAGAGCCAAATAGGGCCAATACAGGGGGAAGACATGGTTTTCAAGATCTGTGAGTAGTATTACATTATTTATAAATACGAATACTAATAATTAACTTTATTTCTGGTCTTAATTGAGAATTTTTCCAAAAGGCCAACTTTCTACGCCGATTGGTCTGAATTAGATCTTATAAGAGCCGATTGGGGCCCAAACAGGGGGAAAACGTGGTTTTCACGAGCCGGGAATAGTATTACATAGTTTATATTTCTAATTTCTACTAATTAACTTTATTTCTAGTCTTAATTCAAAAGTTTGACTACGAGTCAAACTTTCAGCCCCGATTGGCATATACTTGGCCGTATAAGAGCCGAATAGAGAAACGAGGGGAAAACATGGGGTTCAAGAGCCGTAAGTAGTATTACATAGTTTCTTTATACAATTACTACTTATTAGGTTATTTCTAATCTTATTTGAAAGTTTGGACAAAAGTCAAGCTTTCAGCCTCGATTAGCCTGAACTAGACCTTATAAGAGCGAATAGAGCCCAAACAGGGAGAAAATAAGATTTTGGTTAGTCGGTAGTAGTATTACAAGTTTCTATGTGGAAATACTATTAATTAGCCTTATTTGTACTTTAAATTATGAAGTTTGAGTAAAATTCAAACTTTCAGTCTCTATTGGTCAGAACTAGGTCTTATAAAAGCCGAGTTAGGGGTCCAAATGATGTGAAAACGTGGTATCATGGGCCTGATTGTATTAGATAGTTTTTACATACAAATACTACTAATTAAACTTGTTTCTAGTCTTAATTGAGAAGTTTGACTAAAAACCAAACTTTCAGCCCTGATTGGCCTAAACTAGGCCTTATAAGAGCCAAGTAGGGCTCAAACGGGGAGAAAATATTGTTTTCAAGATCCGAGAGTAGTATTACATAGTTTCTATATACAAATACCATTAATTAAACTTATTTCTAGTCTTAATTGGAAAGTTTGACCAAAAGTCAAAATTTCAGCCCAATTTGGCCTAACTAGGCCTATAAGAGCCGAATAGGAAACAAATTTGGGGATAATATGGTTCTCAAGAGTCAGCAGTAGTATTACATTGTTTCTAAGCACAAATATATCAATTAAATTTATTTCTAGTCTTAATTGGAAAGTTTAACCAAAAGCCAAATTTCAGCCCGACTGGCCTAAACTTGGCCTTATAGGAACCGACTAGGGAACAAACATTGGGGAAAACTGGTTCTCAGGAGTCACGAGCAGTATTACATAATTTATATGTACAATTACTTTCAGTTAACTTTGTTTCTAATATTAATTGGAAAGTTTAACAAAAAGTCAAACTTTCGCCCCTGATTGGCCTGTTCTTAAGAACTGATAGTAGTATTACACAGTTTTTATGTATAATTACTTTCAATTAACCTTGTTTCTAATCTTAATTATGAAGTTTGACCAAAATTCAAACATTCATCCCCATTGGCCTGAAATTGGCCATATAAGAGCCGAGTAGGGCCCAAACGGATAGAAATATGGTTCTCAATAGCTGAAAATGGTATTATATAGTTTTCTATATGTAAATACTACCAATTAACAATATTTCTAATCTTAATTGGGAACTTTGACCAAAAGTCAAACTTTCAGCCCCTGTTGGTCTGAGCCAGGCCTTATAAGAGCCGAATATGGCCAAAATGGTGAGAAAACTTAGTTTTCAAGAACCATGAGTGGTATTACATCATTTTCATACACAATTTACGACTAACTAACCTTTTTCTAATCTTAATTGGAAAGTATGTCCAAAAATCAAGTCAAACTTCAGCCCGATTAGCGAGAATTAGGCCTTATTGCAAAGTAAGGCCTAAACGAGGAGAAAACATGATTTTAAGACTCAGGAGTGGATTTACATAGTTTTCATGTGCAAATATATAAATTAAACTTACTTTTAGTCTTAATTGAGAAGTTTGATTAGAAGTAAAACTTTCAGCCCTGCTTGGCCTAAATCAGGCTTATAAGAGCTGAATCGGGAACAAACATGGGAAAAACTTGGTTTAAGAGTTAAGAGTAGTATTACATAGTTACTATGGACAATTACTACCACTTAATCTCATTTCTATGGTCTTTATTACGAAGTTTGACTAAAAGTGACTTTCAGTCCCGATTAGCGTGAGCTAGGCCTTATAAGAGCCGAATAGGGACACAAGAGGGTGAAAGTGTGTTTCTTAAGAGCCAAGAGTTATATTACATAGTTTATGTACAAATACTATCAATTAAATTTATTTCTAGTCTTAACCGGGATGTTTGACCAAAAGTCAAACTTTCATCCCCGAATGGCCTGAAGTAGGCCATATAAGAGCAAAATAGGGCCAAAACAGGGAGAAAACTTTATCCTCTAGAGCCGAGAGTGGTATGACATTATTTCTATGCACAAATACAAATTAATCTTTTTCCTTTCCTTAATTGGAAAGTTTGACCAAAAGTCAAACTTTCAGCCCAGATTAGCCTAAACTATGCCTTGTAAGAGCTGAACAAGAAAAAAAAGGGGAAAATGTGGTTTTCAAGAGACGGGAGTAGTATCGTAGTTTCTATATAGAATTACTACGAATTAACTTTATTTCTAGTTCTTATTTGGGAGTTAGACCAAAAGTCAAACTTTCAGCCCAGATTAACCTGAACTAGGCCTTATAAGAGGCGAATCGGGCCCAAATGGGGAGAAAACATGTTTTTCAACTGCTATGAGTAGTTTACATAGTTTTTACATATAATTACTACTAATTAACCTTGTTTCTAGTTTTAATTTAGGAAGTTTAACCAAAAGTTAAATATCAGCCCTGATTGGCCTGAAGTAGGCCTTAATAAGAGCCAAATAGGATCCAAATTGGGGAAAACATGGTTTTTAAGAATTGGGAGTTGGATTAAATAGTTTTATATATAATTACTAAAAATTAACCTTATTTATAGTCTTTATTGGAAGTTTGAACAAAAATCAAATCGTTTAGCCTCGATTGACTTGAACTAGGCCTTATAAGAGCTAAATAGGGCCTTAAAGGGGTAACAACATGGTTTTCAAGAGCCGGGAGTATTATTGCATAGTTTCAATATACAAGTACTACTAATTAACCTTGTTTCAAGTCTTAATAGGGAAGTTTGTCCAAAAAACCAATCTTTCAGTCTCGATTAGACTTAACTATTACCTTATAAGAGCTGAATGGGATCCCAAAGTTAAGAAAACATGATTTTCAAGAGCCGTAAGTAGTATTATGTAGTTTTTATATACAAATGCAATAAATTAACCTCTTTTTAGTTTTAATTGGAAATTTGATCAAAAGTCAAAATTTCAGACTTGATTGACTTGAACTTGGCCCTATAAGAGCCAAATAGGGCCAATACAGGGGGAAGACATGGTTTTCAAGATCTGTGAGTAGTATTACATTATTTATAAATACGAATACTAATAATTAACTTTATTTCTGGTCTTAATTGAGAATTTTTTCCAAAAGGCCAACTTTCTACGCCGATTGGTCTGAATTAGATCTTATAAGAGCCGATTGGGGCCCAAACAGGGGGAAAACATGGTTTTCACGAGCCGGGAATAGTATTACATAGTTTATATTTCTAATTTCTACTAATTAACTTTATTTCTAGTCTTAATTCAAAAGTTTAACTACGAGTCAAACTTTCAGCCCCGATTGGCATATACTTGGCCGTATAAGAGCCGAATAGAGAAACGAGGGGAAAACATGGGGTTCAAGAGCCGTAAGTAGTATTACATAGTTTCTTTATACAATTACTACTTATTAGGTTATTTCTAATCTTATTTGAAAAGTTTGGACAAAAGTCAAGCTTTCAGCCTCGATTAGCCTGAACTAAACCTTATAAGAGCGGAATAGAGCCCAAACAGGGAGAAAATAAGATTTTGGTTTGTCGGTAGTAGTATTACAAGTTTCTATGTGGAAATACTATTAATTAGCCTAATTTGTACTTTAAATTATGAAGTTTGACTAAAATTCAAACTTTCAGTCTCTATTGGTCAGAACTAGGTCTTATAAAAGCCGAGTTAGGGGTCCAAATGATGTGAAAACGTGGTCTCAACGGCCTGATTGTATTAGATAGTTTTTACATACAAATACTACTAATTAAACTTGTTTCTAGTCTTAATTGAGAAGTTTGACTAAAAACCAAACTTTCAGCCCTGATTGGCCTAAACTAGGCCTTATAAGAGCCAAGTAGGGCTCAAACAGGGAGAAAATATTGTTTTCAAGATCCGAGAGTAGTATTACATAGTTTCTATATACAAATACCATTAATTAAACTTATTTCTAGTCTTAATTGGAAAGTTTGACCAAAAGTCAAAATTTCAGCCCGATTTGGCCTCACTAGGCCTATAAGAGCCGAATAGGAAACAAATTTGGGGATAATATGGTTCTCAAGAGTCAGCAGTAGTATTACATTGTTTCTAAGCACAAATATATCAATTAAATTTATTTCTAGTCTTAATTGGAAAGTTTAACCAAAAGCCAAATTTCAGCCCGACTGGCCTAAACTTGGCCTTATAGGAACCGAATAGGGAACAAACATTGGGGAAAACTGGTTCTCAGGAGTCACGAGCAGTATTACATAGTTTATATGTACAATTACTTTCAGTTAACTTTGTTTCTAATATTAATTGGAAAGTTTAACAAAAAGTCAAACTTTCGCCCCTGATTGGCCTGTTCTTAAGAACTGAGAGTAGTATTACACAGTTTTTATGTATAATTACTTTCAATTAACCTTGTTTCTACTCTTAATTATGAAGTTTGACCAAAATTCAAACATTCATCCCCATTGGCCTGAAATTGGCCATATAAGAGCCGAGTAGGGCCCAAACGGATAGAAAATATGGTTCTCAATAGCTGAAAATGGTATTATATAGTTTTCTATATGTAAATACTACCAATTAACAATATTTCTAATCTTAATTGGGAACTTTGACCAAAAGTCAAACTTTCAGCCCCTGTTGGTCTGAACTAGGCCTTATAAGAGCCGAATATGGCCAAAATGGTGAGAAAACTTAGTTTTCAAGAACCATGAGTGGTATTACATCATTTTCATACACAATTTACGACTAACTAACCTTTTTCTAATCTTAATTGGAAAGTATGTCCAAAAATCAAGTCAAACTTCAGCCCGATTAGCGAGAATTAGGCCTTATTGCAAAGTAGGGCCTAAACGAGAGAAAACATGATTTTAAGACTCAGGAGTGGATTTACATAGTTTTCATGTGCAAATATATAAATTAAACTTACTTTTAGTCTTAATTGAGAAGTTTGATTAGAAGTAAAACTTTCAGCCCTGCTTGGCCTAAATCAGGCTTATAAGAGCTGAATCGGGAACAAACATGGGAAAAACTTGGTTTAAGAGTTAAGAGTAGTATTACATAGTTACTATGGACAATTACTACCGCTTAATCTCATTTCTATGGTCTTTATTACGAAGTTTGACTAAAAGTGACTTTCAGTCCCGATTAGCGTGAGCTAGGCCTTATAAGAGCCGAATAGGGACACAAGAGGGTGAAAGTGTGTTTCTTAAGAGCCAAGAGTTATATTACATAGTTTATGTACAAATACTATCAATTAAATTTATTTCTAGTCTTAACCGGGATGTTTGACCAAAAGTCAAACTTTCATCCCCGAATGGCCTGAAGTAGGCATATAAGAGCCAAATAGGGCCAAAACAGGGAGAAAACTTTATCCTCTAGAGGCGAGAGTGGTATGACATTATTTCTATGCACAAATACAAATTAACCTTTTTCCTGTCCTTAATTGGGAAGTTTGACCAAAAGTCAAACTTTAAGCCCAGATTAGCCTAAACTATGCCTTGTAAGAGCTGAACAAGGAAAAAAAGGGAAAATGTGGTTTTCAAGAGACGGGAGTAGTATCGTAGTATCTATATAGAATTACTACGAATTAACTTTATTTCTATTTCTTATTTGGGAATTAGACAAAAGTCAAACTTTCAGCTCAGATTATCCTGAACTAGGCCTTATAAGAGGCGAATGGGCCCAAATGGGGAGAAAACATGTTTTTCAACTGCTATGAGTAGTTTACATAGTTTTTACATATAATTACTGCTAATTAACCTTATTTCTAGTCTTAATTTGGGAAGTTTAACCAAAGTTAAATATCAGCCCCGATTGGCCTGAAGTAGGCCTTAATAAGAGCCAAATAGGATCCAAATTGGGGAAAACATGGTTTTTAAGAATTGGGAGTTGTATTAAATAGTTTTATATATAATTACTAAAAATTAACCTTATTTATAGTCTTTATTGGAAGTTTGAACAAAAATAAATCGTTTAGCCTCAATTGACTTGAACTAGGCCTTATAAGAGCTAAATAGGGCCTTAAGGGGTAACAACATGGTTTTCAAGAGCCGGGAGTATTATTGCATAGTTTCAATATACAAGTACTACTAATTAATCTTGTTTCAAGTCTTAATAGGGAAGTTTGTCCAAAAACCAATCTTTCAGTCTCGATTAGACTTAACTATTGCCTTATAAGAGCTGAATGGGATCCCAAAGTTAAGAAAACATGATTTTCAAGAGCCGTAAGTAGTATTATGTAGTTTTTATATACAAATGCAATAAATTAACCTCTTTTTAGTCTTAATTGGAAATTTGATCAAAAGTCAAAATTTCAGACTTGATTGATTTGAACTTGGCCCTATAAGAGCCGAATAGAGCCAATACAGGGGGAAGACATGGTTTTCAAGATCTGTGAGTAGTATTACATTATTTATAAATACGAATACTAATAATTAACTTTATTTCTGGTCTTAATTGAGAATTTTTTCCAAAAGGCCAACTTTCTACGCCGATTGGTCTGAATTAGATCTTATAAGAGCCGATTGGGGCCCAAACAGGGGGAAAACATGGTTTCACGAGCCGGGAATAGTATTACATAGTTTATATTTCTAATTTCTACTAATTAACTTTTTTTCTAGTCTTAATTCGAAAGTTTGACTACCAGTCAAACTTTCAGCCCCGATTGGCATATACTTGGCCGTATAAGAGCCGAATAGAGAAACGAGGGGAAAATATGGGGTTCAAGAGCCGTAAGTAGTATTACATAGTTTCTTTATACAATTACTACTTATTAGGTTATTTCTAATCTTATTTGAAAAGTTTAGATAAAAGTCAAGATTTCAGCCTCGATTAGCCTGAACTAGATCTTATAAGAGCGGAATAGAGCCCAAACAGGGAGAAAATAAGATTTTGGTTAGTCGGTAGTAGTATTACAAGTTTCTATGTGGAAATACTATTAATTAGCCTTATTTGTACTTTAAATTAAGAAGCTTGACTAAAATTCAAACTTTCAGTCTCTATTGGTCAGAACTAGGTCTTATAAAAGCCGAGTTAGGGGTCCAAATGATGTGAAAACGTGGTCTCAAGGGCCTGATTGTATTAGATAGTTTTTACATACAAATACTACTAATTAAACTTGTTTCTAGTCTTAATTGAGAAGTTTGACTAAAAACCAAACTTTCAGCCCTGATTGGCCTAAACTAGGCCTTATAAGAGCCAAGTAGGGCTCAAACGGGGAGAAAATATTGTTTTCAAGATCCGAGAGTTACTTTACATAGTTTCTATATACAAATACCATTAATTAAACTTATTTCTAGTCTTAATTGGAAAGTTTGACCAAAAGTCAAAATTTCAGCCCGATTTGGCCTCACTAGGCCAATAAGAGCCGAATAGGAAACAAATTTGGGATAATATGGTTCTCAAGAGTCAGCAGTAGTATTACATTGTTTCTAAGCACAAATATATCAATTAAATTTATTTCTAGTCTTAATTGGAAAGTTTAACCAAAAGCCAAATTTCAGCCCGACTGGCCTAAACTTGGCCTTATAGGAACCGAATAGGGAACAAACATTGGGGAAAACTGGTTCTCAGGAGTCACGAGCAGTATTACATAATTTATATGTACAATTACTTTCAGTTAACTTTGTTTCTAATATTAATTGGAAAGTTTAACAAAAAGTCAAACTTTCGCCCCTGATTGGCCTGTTCTTAAGAACTGAGAGTAGTATTACACAGTTTTTATGTATAATTACTTTCAATTAACCTTGTTTCTAATCTTAATTATGAAGTTTGACCAAAATTCAAACATTCATCCCCATTGGCCTGAAATTGGCCATATAAGAGCCGAGTAGGGGCCAAACGGATAGAAAATATGGTTCTCAATAGCTGAAAATGGTATTATATAGTTTTCTATATGTAAATACTACCAATTAACAATATTTCTAATCTTAATTGGGAACTTTGACCAAAAGTCAAACTTTCAGCCCCTGTTGGTCTGAACTAGGCCTTATAAGAGCCGAATATGGCCAAAATGGTGAGAAAACTTAGTTTTCAAGAACCATGAGTGGTATTACATCATTTTCATACACAATTTACGACTAACTAACCTTTTTCTAATCTTAATTGGAAAGTATGTCCAAAAATCAAGTCAAACTTCAGCCCGATTAGCGAGAATTAGGCCTTATTACAAAGTAGGGCCTAAACGAGGAGAAAACATGATTTTAAGACTCAGGAGTGGATTTACATAGTTTTCATGTGCAAATATATAAATTAAACTTACTTTTAGTCTTAATTGAGAAGTTTGATTAGAAGTAAAACTTTCAGCCCTGCTTGGCCTAAATCAGGCTTATTAGAGCTGAATCGGGAACAAACATGGGAAAAACTTGGTTTAAGAGTTAAGAGTAGTATTACATAGTTACTATGGACAATTACTACCGCTTAATCTCATTTCTATGGTCTTTATTATGAAGTTTGACTAAAAGTGACTTTCAGTCCCGATTAGCGTGAGCTAGGCCTTATAAGATCCGAATAGGGACACAACAGGGTGAAAGTGTGTTTCTTAAGAGCCAAGAGTTATATATTACATAGTTTATGTACAAATACTATCAATTAAATTTATTTCTAGTCTTAACCGGGATGTTTGACCAAAAGTCAAACTTTCATCCCCGAATGGCCTGAAGTAGGCCATATAAGAGCCAAATAGGGCCAAAACAGGGAGAAAACTTTATCCTCTAGAGGCGAGAGTGGTATGACATTATTTCTATGCACAAATACAAATTAACCTTTTTCCTGTCCTTAATTGGAAAGTTTGACCAAAAGTCAAACTTTCAGCCCAGATTAGCCTAAACTATGCCTTGTAAGAGCTGAACAAGGAAAAAAAGGGGAAAATGTGGTTTTCAAGAGACGGGAGTAGTATCGTAGTTTCTATTATAGAATTACTACGAATTAACTTTATTTCTATTTCTTATTTGGGAATTAGACCAAAAGTCAAACTTTCAGCCCAGATTAACCTGAACTAGGCCTTATAAGAGGCGAATCGGGCCCAAATGGGGAGAAAACATGTTTTTCAACTGCTATGAGTAGTTTACATAGTTTTTACATATAATTACTGCTAATTAACCTTTCTAGTCTTAATTTGAGAAGTTTAACCAAAAGTTAAATATCAGCCCCGATTGGCCTGAAGTAGGCCTTCATAAGAGCCAAATAGGATCCAAATTGGGGAAAACATGGTTTTTAAGAATTGGGAGTTGTATTAAATAGTTTTATATATAATTACTAAAAATTAACCTTATTTATAGTCTTTATTGGAAGTTGAACAAAAATCAAATCGTTTAGCCTCGATTGACTTGAACTAGGCCTTATAAGAGCTAAATAGGGCCTTAAGGGGTAACAACATGGTTTTCAAGAGCCGGGAGTATTATTGCATAGTTTCAATATACAAGTACTACTAATTAACCTTGTTTCAAGTCTTAATAGGGATGTTTGTCCAAAAACCAATCTTTCAGTCTCGATTAGACTTAACTATTGCCTTATAAGAGCTGAATGGGATCCCAAAGTTAAGAAAACATGATTTTCAAGAGCCGTAAGTAGTATTATGTAGTTTTTTATAAACAAATGCAATAAATTAACCTCTTTTTAGTCTTAATTGGAAATTTGATAAAAAGTCAAAATTTCAGACTTGATTGATTTGAACTTGGCCCTATAAGAGCCGAATAGAGCCAATACAGGGGGAAGACATGGTTTTCAAGATCTGTGAGTAGTATTACATTATTTATAAATACGAATACTAATAATTAACTTTATTTCTGGTCTTAATTGAGAATTTTTTCCAAAAGGCCAACTTTCTACGCCAATTGGTCTGAATTAGATCTTATAAGAGCCGATTGGGGCCAAACAGGGGAAAATATGGTTTCACGAGCCGGGAATAGTATTACATAGTTTATATTTCTAATTTCTACTAATTAACTTTTTATTCTAATCTTAATTCGAAAGTTTGACTACCAGTCAAACTTTCAGCCCCGATTGGCATATACTTGGCCGTATAAGAGCCGAATAGAGAAACGAGGGAAAATATGGGGTTCAAGAGCCGTAAGTAGTATTACATAGTTTCTTTATACAATTACTACTTATTAGGTTATTTCTAATCTTATTTGAAAAGTTTGGATAAAAGTCAAGCTTTCAGCCTCGATTAGCCTGAACTAGATCTTATAAGAGCGGAATAGAGCCCAAACAGGGAGAAAATAAGATTTTGGTTAGTCGGTAGTAGTATTACAAGTTTCTATGTGGAAATACTATTAATTAGCCTTATTTGTACTTTAAATTAAGAAGTTTGACTAAAATTCAAACTTTCAGTCTCTATTGGTCAGAACTAGGTCTTATAAAAGCCGAGTTAGGGGTCCAAATGATGTGAAAACGTGGTCTCAAGGGCCTGATTGTATTAGATAGTTTTTACATACAAATACTACTAATTAAACTTGTTTCTAGTCTTAATTGAGAAGTTTGACTAAAAACCAAACTTTCAGCCCTGATTGGCCTAAACTAGGCCTTATAAGAGCCAAGTAGGGCTCAAACGGGGAGAAAATATTGTTTTCAAGATCCGAGAGTAGTATTACATAGTTTCTATATACAAATACCATTAATTAAACTTATTTCTAGTCTTAATTGGAAAGTTTGACCAAAAGTCAAAATTTCAGCCCGATTTGGCCTCACTAGGCCAATAAGAGCCGAATAGGAAACAAATTTGGGGATAATATGGTTCTCAAGAGTCAGCAGTGGTAGTATTACATTATTTCTAAGCACAAATATATCAATTAAATTTATTTCTAGTCTTAATTGGAAAGTTTAACCAAAAGCCAAATTTCAGCCCGACTGGCCTAAACGTGGCCTTATAGGAACCGAATAGGGAACAAACATTGGGGAAAACTGGTTCTCAGGAGTCACGAGCAGTATTACATAATTTATATGTACAATTACTTTCAGTTAACTTTGTTTCTAGTATTAATTGGAAAGTTTAACAAAAAGTCAAACTTTCGCCCCTGATTGGCCTGTTCTTAAGAACTGAGAGTAGTATTACACAGTTTTTATGTATAATTACTTTCAATTAACCTTGTTTCTAATCTTAATTATGAAGTTTGACCAAAATTCAAACATTCATCCCCATTGGCCTGAAATTGGCCATATAAGAGCCGAGTAGGGCCCAAACGGATAGAAAATATGGTTCTCAATAGCTGAAAATGGTATTATATAATTTTCTATATGTAAATACTACCAATTAACAATATTTCTAATCTTAATTGGGAACTTTGACCAAAAGTCAAACTTTCAGCCCCTGTTGGTCTGAACTAGGCCTTATAAGAGCCGAATATGGCCAAAATGGTGAGAAAACTTAGTTTTCAAGAACCATGAGTGGTATTACATCATTTTCATACACAATTTACGACTAACTAACCTTTTTCTAATCTTAATTGGAATGTCCAAAAATCAAGTCAAACTTCAGCCCGATTAGCGAGAATTAGGCTTATTGCAAAGTAGGGCCTAAACGAGGAGAAAACATGATTTTAAGACTCAGGAGTGGATTTACATAGTTTTCATGTGCAAATATATAAATTAAACTTACTTTTAGTCTTAATTGAGAAGTTTGATTAGAAGTAAAACTTTCAGCCCTGCTTGGCCTAAATCAGGCTTATAAGAGCTGAATCGGGAATAAACATGGGAAAAACTTGGTTTAAGAGTTAAGAGTAGTATTACATAGTTACTATGGACAATTACTACCACTTAATCTCATTTCTATGGTCTTTGTTACGAAGTTTGACTAAAAGTGACTTTCAGTCCCGATTAGCGTGAGTTAGGCCTTATAAGAGCCGAATAGGGACACAAGAGGGTGAAAGTGTGTTTCTTAAGAGCCAAGAGTTATATTACATAGTTTATGTACAAATACTATCAATTAAATTTATTTCTAGTCTTAACCGGGATGTTTAACCAAAAGTCAAACTTTCATCCCCGAATGGCCTGAAGTACGCCATATAAGAGCTAAATAGGGCCAAAACAGGGAGAAAACTTTATCCTCTAGAGCCGAGAGTGGTATGACATTATTTCTATGCACAAATACAAATTAATATTTTTCCTTTCCTTAATTGGAAAGTTTGACCAAAAGTCAAACTTTCAGCCCAGATTAGCCTAAACTATGCCTTGTAAGAGCTGAACAAGGAAAAAAACAGGGAAAAATGTGGTTTTCAAGAGACGGGAGTAGTATCGTAGTTTCTATATAGAATTACTACGAATTAACTTTATTTCTAGTTCTTATTTGGGAGTTAGACCAAAAGTCAAACTTTCAGCCCAGATTAACCTGAACTAGGCCTTATAAGAGGCGAATCGGGCCCAAATGGGGAGAAAACATGTTTTTCAACTGCTATGAGTAGTTTACATAGTTTTTACATATAATTACTACTAATTACCTTGTTTCTAGTTTTAATTTAGGAAGTTTAACCAAAAGTTAAATATCAGCCCCGATTGGCCTGAAGTAGGCCTTAATAAGAGCCAAATAGGATCCAAATTGGGGAAAACATGGTTTTTAAGAATTGGGAGTTGTATTAAATAGTTTTATATATAATTACTAAAAATTAACCTTATTTATAGTCTTTATTGGAAGTTTGAACAAAATCAAATCGTTTAGCCTCGATTGACTTGAACTAGGCCTTATAAGAGCTAAATAGGGCCTAAAGGGGTAACAACATGGTTTTCAAGAGCCGGGAGTATTATTGCATAGTTTCAATATACAAGTACTACTAATTAACCTTGTTTCAAGTCTTAATAGGGAAGTTTGTCCAAAAACCAATCTTTCAGTCTCGATTAGACTTAACTATTACCTTATAAGAGCTGAATGGGATCCCAAAGTTAAGAAAACATGATTTTCAAGAGCCGTAAGTAGTATTATGTAGTTTTTATATACAAATGCAATAAATTAACCTCTTTTTAGTCTTAATTGGAAATTTGATCAAAAGTCAAAATTTCAGACTTGATTGACTTGAACTTGGCCCTATAAGAGCCAAATAGGGCCAATATAGGGGGAAGATATGGTTTTCAAGATCTGTGAGTAGTATTACATTATTTATAAATACGAATACTAATAATTAACTTTATTTCTGGTCTTAATTGAGAATTTTTTCCAAAAGGCCAACTTTCTACGCCGATTGGTCTGAATTAGATCTTATAAGAGCCGATTGGGGCCCAAACAGGGGGAAAACATGGTTTTCACGAGCCGGGAATAGTATTACATAGTTTATATTTCTAATTTCTACTAATTAACTTTATTTCTAGTCTTAATTCAAAAGTTTGACTACGAGTCAAACTTTCAGCCCCGATTGGCATATACTTGGCCGTATAAGAGCCGAATAGAGAAACGAGGGAAAACATGGGGTTCAAGAGCCGTAAGTAGTATTACATAGTTTCTTTATACAATTACTACTTATTAGGTTATTTCTAATCTTATTTGAAAAGTTTGGACAAAAGTCAAGCTTTCAGCCTCGATTAGCCTGAACTAGACCTTATAAGAGCGGAATAGAGCCCAAACAGGGAGAAAATAAGATTTTGGTTTGTCGGTAGTAGTATTACAAGTTTCTATGTGGAAATACTATTAATTAGCCTTATTTGTACTTTAAATTATGAAGTTTGACTAAAATTCAAACTTTCAGTCTCTATTGGTCAGAATTAGGTCTTATAAAAGCCGAGTTAGGGGTCCAAATGATGTGAAAACGTGGTCTCAAGGGCCTGATTGTATTAGATAGTTTTTACATACAAATACTACTAATTAAACTTATTTCTAGTCTTAATTTAGAAGTTTGACTAAAAACCAAACTTTCAGCCCTGATTGGCCTAAACTAGGTCTTATAAGAGCCAAGTAGGGCTCAAACGGGGAGAAAATATTATTTTCAAGATCCGAGAGTAGTATTACATAGTTTCTATATATAAATACCATTAATTAAACTTATTTCTAGTCTTAATTGGAAAGTTTGACCAAAAGTCAAAATTTCAGCCCGTTTTGGCCTAACTAGGCCTTATAAGAGCCGAATAGGAAACAAATTTGGGTATAATGTGGTTCTCAAGAGTCAGCAGTAGTATTACATTGTTTCTAAGCACAAATATATCAATTAAATTTATTTCTAGTCTTAATTTGAAAGTACCAAAAGCCAAATTTCAGCCCGACTGGCCTAAACTTGGCCTTATAGGAACCGAATAGGGAACAAACATTGGGGAAAACTGGTTCTCAGGAGTCACGAGCACTATTACATAGTTTATATGTACAATTACTTTCAGTTAACTTTGTTTCTAATATTATTTAGAAAGTTTAACAAAAAGTCAAACTTTCGCCCATGATTAGCTTGTTCTTAAAAGCTGAGAGTAGTATTACACAGATTTTATGTATAATTACTTTCAATTAACCTTATTTCTAATCTTAATTATGAAGTTTGACCAAAAGTCAAACATTCATCCCCATTGGCCTGAAATTGGCCATATAAGAGCCGAGTAGGGCCCAAACGGATAGAAAATATGGTTCTCAATAGCCGAAAATGGTATTATATAGTTTTCTATATGTAAATACTACCAATTAACAATATTTCTAATCTTAACTGGGAACTTTAACCAAAAGCCAAACTTTCAGCCCCTGTTGGTCTGAACTAGGCCTTATAAGAGCCGAATAGGGCCAAAATGGTGAGAAAACTTAGTTTTCAAGAACCATGAGTGGTATTACATCATTTTCATACACAATTTACGACTAACTAACCTTTTTCTAATCTTAATTGGAAAATATGTCCAAAAATCAAGTCAAACTTTCAGCCCGATTAGCGAGAATTAGGCCTTATTGCAAAGTAGGGCCTAAACGAGGAGAAAACATGATTTTAAGAGCCAGGAGTGGATTTACATAGTTTTCATGTGCAAATATATAAATTAAACTTACTTTTAGTCTTAATTGAGAAGTTTGATTAGAAGTAAAACTTTCAGCCCAGCTTGGCCTAAATCAGGCTTATAAGATCTGAATCGGGAACAAACATGGGAAAACTTTCAGTCCCGATTAGCGTGAGCTAGGCCTTATAAGAGCCGAATAGGGATACAAGAGGGAGAAAGTGTGTTTCTTAAGAGCCAAGAGTTATATTACATAGTTTATGTACAAATACTATCAATTAAATTTATTTCTAGTCTTAACCGGGATGTTTGACCAAAAGTCAAACTTTCATCCCCGAATGGCCTGAAGTAGGCCATATAAGAGCCAAATAGGGCCAAAACTGGGAGAAAACTTTATCCTCTAGAGCCGAGAGTGGTATGACATTATTTCTATGCACAAATACAAATTAACCTTTTTCCTGTCCTTAATTGGAAAGTTTGACCAAAAGTCAAACTTTCAGCCCAGATTAGCCTAAACTATGCCTTGTAAGAGCTGAACAAGGAAAAAAACAGGGGAAAATGTGGTTTTCACAAGAGACGGGAGTAGTATCGTAGTTTCTATATAGAATTACTACGAATTAACTTTATTTCTAGTTCTTATTTGGGAATTAGACCAAAAGTCAAACTTTCAGCCCAGATTAACCTGAACTAGGCCTTATAAGGGGCGAATTGGGCCCAAATGGGGAGAAAACATGTTTTTCAACTGCTATGAGTAGTTTACATAGTTTTTACATATAATTACTACTAATCAACCTTGTTTCTAGTCTTAATTTGGGAAGTTTAACCAAAAGTTAAATATCAGCCCCGATTGGCCTGAAGTAGGCCTTAATAAGAGCCAAATAGGATTCAAATTGGGGAAAACATGGTTTTTAAGAATTGGGAGTTGTATTAAATAGTTTTATATATAATTACTAAAAATTAACCTTATTTATTGTCTTTATTGGGAAGTTTGATCAAAAATCAAATCATTTAGCCTCGAGTGACTTGAACTAGGCCTTATAAGAGCTAAATAGGGCCTTAAAGGGGTAACAACATGGTTTTCAAGAGCCGGGAGTATTATTGCATAGTTTCAATATACAAGTACTACTAATTAACCTTGTTTCAAGTCTTAATAGGGAAGTTTGTCCAAAACCAATCTTTCAGTCTCGATTAGACTTAACTATTGCCTTATAAGAGCTGAATGGGATCCCAAAGTTAAGAAAACATGATTTTCAAGAGCCGTAAGTAGTATTATGTAGTTTTTATATACAAATGCAATAAATTAACCTCTTTTTAGTCTTAATTGGAAATTTGATCAAAAGTCAAGCTTTCAGCCTCGATTAGCCTGAACTAGATCTTATAAGAGCGGAATAGAGCCCAAACAGGGAGAAAATAAGATTTTGGTTAGTCGGTAGTAGTATTACAAGTTTCTATGTGGAAATACTATTAATTAGCCTAATTTGTACTTTAAATTAAGAAGTTTGCAGTCTCTATTGGTCAGAACTACGTCTTATAAAAGCCGAGTTAGGGGTCCAAATGATGTGAAAACGTGGTCTCAAGGGCCTTATTGTATTAGATAGTTTTTACATACAAATACTACTAATTAAACTTGTTTCTAGTCTTAATTGAGAAGTTTGACTAAAAACCAAACTTTCAGCCCTGATTGGCCTAAACTAGGTCTTATAAGAGCCAAGTAGGGCTCAAACGGGGAGAAATATTGTTTTCAAGATCCGAGAGTAGTATTACATAGTTTCTATATATAAATACCATTAATTAAACTTATTTCTAGTCTTAATTGGAAAGTTTGACCAAAAGTCAAAATTTCAGCCCGTTTTGGCCTAACTAGGCCTTATAAGAGCCGAATAGGAAACAAATTTGGGTATAATGTGATTCTCAAGAGTCAGCAGTAGTATTACATTGTTTCTAAGCACAAATATATCAATTAAATTTATTTCTAGTCTTAATTGGAAAGTTTAACCAAAAGCTAAATTTCAGCCCGACTGGCCTAAACTTGGCCTTATAGGAACCGAATAGGGAACAAACATTGGGAAAACTGGTTCTCAGGAGTCACGAGCAGTATTACATAATTTATATGTACAATTACTTTCAGTTAACTTTGTTTCTAATATTAATTGGAAATTTTAACAAAAAGTCAAACTTTCGCCCCTGATTGGCCTGTTCTTAAGAACTGAGAGTAGTATTACATAGTTTTTATGTATAATTACTTTCAATTAACCTTGTTTCTAATCTTAATTATGAAGTTTGACCAAAATTCAAACATTCATCCCCATTGGCCTGAAATTGGCCATATAAGAGCCGAGTAGGGCCCAAACGGATAGAAAATATGGTTCTCAATAGCTGAAAATGGTATTATATAGTTTTCTATATGTAAATACTACCAATTAACAATATTTCTAATCTTAATTGGGAACATTGACCAAAAGTCAAACTTTCAGCCCCTGTTGGTCTGAACTAGGCCTTATAAGAGCCGAATATGGCCAAAATGGTGAGAAAACTTAGTTTTCAAGAACCATGAGTGGTATTACATCATTTTCATACACAATTTACGACTAACTAACCTTTTTCTAATCTTAATTGGAAAGTATGTCCAAAAATCAAGTCAAACTTCAGCCCGATTAGCGAGAATTAGGCCTTATTGCAAAGTAGGGCCTAAACGAGGAGAAAACATGATTTTAAGACTCAGGAGTGGATTTACATAGTTTTCATGTGCAAATATATAAATTAAACTTACTTTTAGTCTTAATTGAGAAGTTTGATTAGAAGTAAAACTTTCAGCCCTGCTTGGCCTAAATCAGGCTTATAAGAGCTGAATCGGGAACAAACATGGGAAAAACTTGGTTTAAGAGTTAAGAGTAGTATTACATAGTTACTATGGACAATTACTACCGCTTAATCTCATTTCTATGGTCTTTATTACGAAGTTTGACTAAAAGTGACTTTCAGTCCCGATTAGCGTGAGCTAGGCCTTATAAGAGCCGAATAGGGACACAAGAGGGTGAAAGTGTGTTTCTTAAGAGCCAAGAGTTATATTACATAGTTTATGTACAAATACTATCAATTAAATTTATTTCTAGTCTTAACCGGGATGTTTGACCAAAAGTCAAACTTTCATCCCCGAATGGCCTGAAGTAGGCCATATAAGAGCCAAATAGGGCCAAAACAGGGAGAAAACTTTATCCTCTAGAGTCGAGAGTGGTATGACATTATTTCTATGCACAAATACAAATTAACCTTTTTCCTGTCCTTAATTGGAAAGTTTGACCAAAAGTCAAACTTTCAGCCCAGATTAGCCTAAACTATGCCTTGTAAGAGCTGAACAAGGAAAAAAAAGGGGAAAAATGTGGTTTTCAAGAGACGGGAGTAGTATCGTAGTTTCTATATAGAATTACTACGAATTAACTTTATTTCTATTTCTTATTTGGGAATTAGACCAAAAGTCAAACTTTCAGCCCAGATTAACCTAAACTAGGCCTTATAAGAGGCGAATCGGGCCCAAATGGGGAGAAAACATGTTTTTCAACTGCTATGAGTAGTTTACATAGTTTTTACATATAATTACTGCTAATTAACCTTATTTCTAGTCTTAATTTGGGAAGTTTAACCAAAAGTTAAATATCAGCCCCGATTGGCCTGAAGTAGGCCTTAATAAGAGCCAAATAGGATCCAAATTGGGGAAAACATGGGTTTTAAGAATTGGGAGTTGTATTAAATAGTTTTATATATAATTACTAAAAATTAACCTTATTTATAGTCTTTATTGGAAGTTTGAACAAAAATCAAATCGTTTAGCCTCGATTGACTTGAACTAGGATAAGAGCTAAATAGGGCCTTAAAGGGGTAACAATATGGTTTTCAAGAGCCGGGAGTATTATTGCATAGTTTCAATATACAAGTACTACTAATTAACCTTGTTTCAAGTCTTAATAGGAAAGTTTGTCCAAAAACCAATCTTTCAGTCTCGATTAGACTTAACTATTGCCTTATAAGAGCTAAATGGGATCCCAAAGTTAAGAAAACATGATTTTCAAGAGCCGTAAGTAGTATTATGTAGTTTTTATATACAAATGCAATAAATTAACCTCTTTTTAGTCTTAATTAGAAATTTGATCAAAAGTCAAAATTTCAGACTTGATTGATTTGAACTTGGCCCTATAAGAGTCGAATAGAGCCAATACAGGGGGAAGACATGGTTTTCAAGATCTGTGAGTAGTATTACATTATTTATAAATACGAATACTAATAATTAACTTTATTTCTGGTCTTAATTGAGAATTTTTTCCAAAAGGCCAACTTTCTACGCCGATTGGTCTGAATTAGATCTTATAAGAGCCGATTGGGGCCCAAACAGGGGGAAAACATGGTTTCACGAGCCGGGAATAGTATTACATAGTTTATATTTCTAATTTCTACTAATTACTTTTTTTCTAGTCTTAATTTGAAAGTTTGACAACAAGTCAAACTTTCAGCCCCGATTGGCATATACTTGGCCGTATAAGAGCCGAATAGAGAAACGAGGGGAAAATATGGGGTTCAGAGCCGTAAGTAGTATTACATAGTTTCTTTATACAATTACTACTTATTAGGCTTGTTTCTAATCTTATTTGAAAAGTTTGGATAAAAGTCAAGCTTTCAGCCTCGATTAGCCTGAACTAGATCTTATAAGAGCGGAATAGAGCCCAAACAGGGAGAAAATAAGGTTTTGGTTTGTCGGTAGTAGTATTACAAGTTTATGTGGAAATACTATTAATTAGCCTTATTTGTACTTTAAATTATGAAGTTTGACTAAAATTCGAACTTTCAGTCTCTATTGGTCTGAACTAGGTCTTATAAAAGCCGAGTTAGGGGTCCAAATGATGTGAAAACGTGGTCTCAAGGGCCTGATTGTATTAGATACTTTTTACATACAAATACTACTAATTAAACTTGTTTCTAATCTTAATTGAGAAGTTTGACTAAAAACCAAACTTTCAGCCCTGATTGGCCTAAACTAGGCCTTATAAGAGCCAAGTAGGGCTCAAACGGGGAGAAAATATTGTTTTCAAGATCCGAGAGTAGTATTACATAGTTTCTATATACAAATACCATTAATTAAACTTATTTCTAATCTTAATTGGAAAGTTTGACCAAAAGTCAAAATTTCAGCTCGATTTGGCCTAACTATGCCTTATAAGAGCCGAATAGGAAACAAATTTGGGGATAATGTGGTTCTCAAGAGTCAGCAGCAGTATTACATTATTTCTAAGCACAAATATATCAATTAAATTTATTTCTAGTCTTAATTGGAAAGTTTAACCAAAAGCCAAATTTCAGCCCGACTGGCCTAAACTTGGCCTTATAGGAACCGAATAGGGAACAAACATTGGGGAAAACTGGTTCTCAGGAGTCACGAGCAGTATTACATAGTTTATATGTACAATTACTTTCAGTTAACTTTGTTTCTAATATTAATTGGAAAGTTTAACAAAAAGTCAAACTTTCGCCCCTGATTGGCCTGAAATAGGCTTTATAAGAGTCGAGTAAGGTTTAAAGGGGAGAAAACGTGGTTCTCAAGAGCTGAGAGTATTATTATATAGTTTTTATATATAATTACTACCAATTAACCTTGTTTCTAGCCTTAATTGGAAAGTTTAATCAAAAAGTCAAGTTTTCTTTTCTGATTGGCCTGAATTAGGCCATATAAGAGCCCAATAAGACCCAAACGGGGAGAAAACGTGGTTATCAAGATTCGGTTATCTTATTACACACTTTCTATGTACAAATACTATCAATTAACCTTCTTTTGGCCTGAAATGAGAAAATTGATCAAAAGTTAAACTTTCAGCCCCAAATTGTTTGAATTAGGCATTATAAGAGCCAAATAGGTTCTATACGGGGAGAAAATATTATTTTCGAGAGCCGTGAGTCTTATTAAATAGTTTCTATGTATAAATAATACCAATTTACCTTGTTTTTAGTCTTAATTGGGAAGTTTGGTCATAATTCAAACTTTCAGCTCCGAATGGCCTGAAATAGGTCTTAAGAGTCAAATAGGGGCCTAAACGGGGAGGAAACATGATTTTCAAGAGCCGAGAGTGGTATTACATAGTTTCTATGTACAAATACTATCAATTAAACTTATTTCTAATATTAATTGGAAAGTTTGACTAAAAGCCAAACTTTCAACCTTAATGGGCCTAAACTATGCCTTATAAGAGCCGAGTGAGGCCCAAACATGGGGAAAACGTGGTTCTCAAGATCCGGGAGTAGTATTACATAATATTTATGTAAAATTACTACCAATTAACTTTATATCTAGTCATAATTGGTATATTTAACTAAAATTCAAACTTTTATCCACGATTGGCCTGAACTAGGAAGAAAACATTGTTATTAAGGGCATATAAGAGCCGAATAGGGGCCAAACAGGAAGAAAACTTTGTACTTAAGAGAAAGGAGTGGTATTACATTGTTTCAATATATAAATTCTATCAATTAACCTAATTTCAAGTAATAATTAGGAAGTTTGATCAAATATCAAACTTTCAGCCTTGATTGGTTTGAACTAGGCCATATAAGAGCAGAATAGGGCCGAAACGGGGAGGAAAACGTAGTTCTTAAGACCCGGGAGTGGTATTACATAATTTCTATGTACAAATTCTATCAACTAATCTGAATTCTACTCTTAATTAGAAAGTTTGACAAAAAGACAAACCTTCAGCCCCGATTGGGCTGATTTGGACCTTATAAGAGCCGAAGAAAGAATAAACATGGGGAAAACGTGATTTTCAAGAGCTGAGAGTGGCATTACATAGTTTCTATGTACAATTAATACTAATTAAGCTTATTTTTAGTCTTAAATGAGAAGTTTGACTAAAAGCCAAGGTTCAACCCTGATTGACTGAACTAGGTCTTATAAGAGCTGTGTAGGGCCCGAACAAATAAAACATGATTTTCAAGAGCCGGGAGTCGTATTACATAGTTTCTATGTTCAGTTACTTCCAATTAACCTTGTTTTTAGTGTCAATTGAGAAGTTTGACTAAAATTCAAACATTCATTCTTGATTGGCCTGAGCAAAGCCATATAAGAGTCGAGTAAGGCCCAGACTGGGAGAAAACATGGTTGTCAATAGCCATGAGTTGTATTAAATAGTTCTATGTACAAATACTACCAATTAACCTTACTTCTAATCTTAATTGGAAAACTTTCAGCCCCGATTGGCCAGAACTAGGCCTTATAAGAGCCGAATAGGGCCTAAACTGGAGAAAATGTGCTTATCAAAAGCCGAGAGTGGTATTACATAGTTTCTATATAAAAATAACTATCAATTAAGCTAATTTAAAGTCTTAATTTGAAAGTTTTACCAAAAAGTCAAACTTTAGTCCCGATTGGCTAAACTAAGCCTTATAAAAGCCGAATTAAGAACAAACTTGGAAAAAATATGATTCTCAAGAGCTGGGATTAGTATTACATAACTTTTATGTTCAATTACTTCCAACTAACTTTGTTTCTAGTATAAATTGAGAAGGTTGACCAAAAGTCAAACTTTCAGTCTGATTGCCCTTCAACCTTATTAGATCCGAGTGTAGCCCAAATGAGGAGAAAACGTGATTCTCAAGAGCCGAGAGTAGTATTAGATTATTTTTATGTATAATTACTACCAATTAAGCTTTTTTAATCTTAATTGGGAAGTTTGATCAAAAGTCAAACTTTCGACCCCGATTAGGCCAGATAAAAGTCGAATAGGAAAAAAACATGGGGAAAGTGTGGTTTTCAAGAACCGGGTGTAGTAACACATAGTTTTTATGTATACTTACTATTAATTAAATTTGTATCTATTTTTAATTATGAAATTTGACCAAAAGACAAACTTTCGGCCCTTATTGGCTTAAGCTAAGCCTTATACGAGCCATTATGGCCCAAAAAGGGAGAAAATGTGGTTCTTAAGAGCCGAGAGTAGTATTACACAGATTTTATATATAATTACTTTTAATTAACCTTATTTCTAGTATTAATTATGAAGTTTGACCAAAAGTCAATCATTCATCCCCGTTTGGCCTGAAATATATAAGAGCCGAGTAGGGCCCAAACGGATAGAAAATATGGTTCTCAATAGCCGGAAATGGTATTACATAGTTTCTATATACAAATACTACCAATTAACAATATTTCTAATCTTAATTGGGAACTTTGACCAAAAGTCAAACTTTCAGCCCCGGTTGGTCTGAACTAGGCCTTATAAGAGCTAAATAGGGCCAAAAAGGGGAGAAAACTTGGTTTCAAGAGTCGTGAGTGGTATTACATCATTTCTTTATATAATTTATGACTAGTTAATCTTTTTCTAATCTTAATTAAGTTTGACCAAAAATCAAGTCAAACATTTAGCCCCGATTCGCGAGAATTAGGCCTTATTGCAGAATAGGGTCTAAACGAGGAGAAAACATGATTTCAAAAGCCAGGAGTGGAATTACATAGTTTTTATATGCAAATATATAAATTAAACTTACTTTTAGTCTTAAGTGAGAAGTTTGATTAAAAGTAAGACTTTCAGTCCCGCTTGGCCTAAATCAGGCTTAAAAGAGCCGAATAGGGAACAAGCATGGGGACAAGTTAGTTCTTAAGAGTTAAGAGTTGTATTACATAGTTACTATGGATAATTACCACCACTTAACCTCATTTCTATGGTCTTTATTGGGAACTTTGACTAAAAGTGACTTTCAGTCCCGATTAGCCTGAGCTGGGCCTTATAAGAGCCGAATAGGTCCACAACAGGGAGAAAGTGTGTTTCTCAAGAGGCAGGAGTTGTATTACATAGTTTATGTACAAATACTATCAATTAAATTTATTTCTACTCTTAACTGGAAAGTTTGACCAAAAGTCAAACTTTCATCCCCGAATGGCCTGAAGTAGGCCATATAAGACAAATAGGACAAAACAGGGAGAAAGCTTTATTCTCAAGAGCCCAGAGTGGTATTACATTATTTCTATGTACAAATACAAATTAAACTTTTTCCTGTCCTTCATTGAAAAGTTTGACCAAAAGTCAAACTTTCTACCCAGATTAGCCTAAACTATGCCTTGTAAGAGCTGAACAAGGTTTTACAGGGAGAAATGTGATTTTCAAGAGACGGAGGTAGTATTGCATAGTTTCTATATAGAATTACTACGAATTAACTTTATTTCTAGGTTTTATTTGGGAGTTTGACCAAAAGTCAAACTTTCAGCCCAGGTTGGCCTGAACTAGGCCTTATAAGAGGCAAATCGGGCCAAATGGGGAGAAAACATATTTTTCAGCTACTGTGAGTAATTTACATAGTTTTTACATAAAATTACTACTAGTTTACCTTTGTTCTAGTCTTAATTAGGATGTTTAACCAAAAGTCAAAATTTCAGCCCCGATTGGCCTTAACTTGGCCTTATAAGAGCCGAAGAGGGCCTAAAAGGATTAAAAATTTGTTTTCAAGAGCCGTGAGTGGCATTTCATAGTTTCTATATACAAGTACTATTAATTAACCCTGTGTCAAGTCTTAATTGGGAAATTTTCACTAAAAGCCAAACTTTTAACCCCATTAGCCTGAACTAGCCCTCATAATAACCGAGTGGGGTTTAAACGGGGAGAAAACATAGTTTTCAAGAGTAGTATTACATAGTTTTTAAGTAAATTACTACTGATTAACCCTATTTCTTGGGAAATTTGGTCAAAAGTCAAACTCCCATCCCCGACTGGCCTGAATTAGGCCATCTGAGAGTGGAATAAGGACCCAAACGGGGAGAAAATTGGTTCTCAAGAGGCGGAGTGGTGTTACATTGTTTTTATGTACAAATACCACTAATTAACCTAATTTCTAGTCTTAATTGAGAAGTTTGACTAAAAGTTAAACTTTCAGCTCTGGTTGGCATGAACTAGGCCTTATTAAGGCCGCCTATATAGGATGAAAATATAGTTTTCAAGAGCTGAGAGTAGTATTACATACTTTCTATGTACAACTTCTAATAAACTTTATTTCTTATCTTAATTGAAAAGTTTGATCGAAAGTCAAATTTTCAGCCCAATTTGGCCTGAAGTAAGACTTATAAGAGCCAAATACGGTCCAAACAGGGAGAAATGTGATTTTCAAGAGCCATGAGTGATATTACATAGTTTCTATGTACAATTACTACTAATTAACCTTATTTTTAGTCTTAATTGGGAAGTTTGACCAAAAGTTAAACTTTTATCCACGATTAGACTGAACACGCCTTATAAGAGTTGAATAGGGCCCAAACAGGGAGAAAACGTGGTTTTCAAGCGCTGGGAGTAGTATTACATAGTTTCTATACACAATTACTTCTAATTAATTATTTCTAGTCTTAATAAGTCAAACTTTCAGCCCAAACAGGGAGAAAACAAGATTTTCAAGAGCCAAGAATAATATTACATTATTTCTCGGTATAATTGCTACAAATTAACCTTATTTCTTATCTTAATTGAGGAGTTTGACAAAAAGTAAAACCTCAGTGTTTTTAATCTTATTTGAAATTTTGACCAAAAGTTAAACTTTCAGCCCTGATTGGCCTAAAGTAAGTCTTATAAGAACTGAATGGGGAACAAACAGGGAAAAAATATAATTTTGAAGAGAAGGGAGTAGTATTACATAGTTTCTATTTAGAATTACTACGAATTAACCTTATTTCTACTCCTTATTGGGAAGTTTGACCAAAAATCAAACTTTCAGCCCGAATTGGTATGAACTAGGCCTTAGGCGAATGGGGCCCAAACGGGGAGAAAACATGGTTTTCAGCAGCCGTGAGTAGTGTTACATAGGTTTTACATACAATTACTACTAATTAACCTTATTTATAGTCTTAATTAAGAGGTTTAACGAAAAGTCAAAATTTCAACCTTGATTGGCCTTAACTGGGCCTTACAAGAGCCGAAGGGCCCGTAAATAGAGGAAAATACTTGATTTTCAAAAGCCATGAGTGGTATTACATAATTTCTATATACAATTACTATTAATTAACCTTGTTTCTAGTCTTAATTAGGAAGTTTGATCAGAACCCAAAGTTTTAACCCTGTTGGCCTGAACTAGGCCTCATAAGAACCGAACAGGGATAAACGGAGAGAAAATATAATTTTCAAAAGCCATCAGTAGTATTACAAAGTTTTTAAGTAAATTACTATTAATTAACCATGTTTCTCATTTTAATTGAGAAATTTGATCAAAAGTCAAATTCCCATCCCCGATTGGCCTGAATTAGGCCATATAAGAGCCAAATGGGTCCAAACGGGGAGAAAACTGGCTCTCAAGAGCTGGTAGTGATATTACATAGTTTTCATGCACAAATACCACTAATTAAACTTATTTCTAGTCTTAATTGAGAAGGTTGACTAAAAGTTAAACTTTCAGCCCGATTGGCCTAAATTAGGCTTTATAAGAGTTAAATAGGACCCAAACAAGGGGAAATGTGATTTTTAAGAGCCACGAGTGGTATTACATAGTTTCTATGTATAATTACTACTAATTAACCTTATTTCTAGTCTTAATTGAGAAGTTTGATCAAAAGTCAAACTTTCAGTCCCTATTAGACTGAATTAGGCCTTATAAGAGCCGAATTGGGCCTAAACAAGGTAAAACGTGATTTACAAGAATCGGAAGTAGTATTACGTAGTTTCTATATACAATTACTATTAATTAACCTTGTTTCTAGTCTTAATTTGAGAAGTTTAACTAAAAATTAAATATTAGCCCCGATTGGCCTGAAGTAGGCCTTAATAAGAGCCAAATAGGACCCAAATTGAGGAAAACATGGTTTCAAGAATTGGGAGTTGTATTACTTAGTTCTATATATAATTAATAAAAATTAACCTTATTTTTAGTCTTTATTGGGAAGTTTGATTAAAAATGCAATCCTTTAGCCTCGATTGACTTGAACTAGGCCTTATAAGAGCCAAATAGGGCCTAAATGGGGTGACAATGTGGTTTTCAAGAGTCGGGAGTAATATTGCAAGTTTCAATATACAATTACTACTAATTAACCTAGTTTCAAGTCTTAATAGGGAAGTTTGACCAAAAACCAGTCTTTCAGTCTCGATTAGACTTAACTATGCCTTATAAGAGCTGAATAGGGTCCAAAAGTTTAAAAAACATGATTTTCAAGAGCCGTTAGTGGTATTAAGTAGTTTTTATATACAAATGCAATAAATTAACCTTTTTTATTCTTAATTGGTAATTTGATTAAAAGTCAAAATTTCAGCCTTAATTGACTTGAACTAGGCCCTAAAAGAACCGAATAGGGCCCAAACAGGGGGAAGACATGGTTTTCAAGATCTGTGAGTAGTATTATATTATTTCTATATACGAATACTAATAATTAACTTTATTTCTGGGCTTAATTGGGAATTTTACCAAAAGGCCAACTTTCTGCCCCGATTGGTCTGAATTAGATCTTATAAGAGCCGATTGGGGCCCAAACAGGGAGAAAACATAACATGGTTTTCACGAGCCGGGAATAATATTGCAGTGTTTATATTTCTAATTTTTACTAATTAACTTTATTTCTAGTCTTAATTAGAAAGTTTGACCAAAATTCAAACTTTCAGCCCTGATTGGCATGTACTAAGCCATATAAGAGCCGAATAGAGAAACGAAGGGAAAACATGGGGTTCAAGAGCCGTGAGTAGTATTACATAGTTTCTATATATAATTACTACTTATTAACCTTATTTCTAATCTTAATTAGAAAGTTTGGACAAAAGTCAAGCTTTCAGCCTCGATTAGCCTGAACTAGACCTTATGAGAGTGGAATAGAGCCCAAACGGGGAGAAATAAGATTTTGAATAGTCGATAGTATTATTACATAGTTTCTATGTGCAATTACTATTAATCAGCCTCATTGGTCAGAACTCGGTCTTATAAAATTCAAGTAGGGTCCAAATGATGTGAAAACGTGGTCTTCAGGGGCCTGAGTATTATTACATAGTTTCTATACATAAATACTACTAATTAAACGTGTTTCTAATCTTAATTGAGAAGTTTGACTAAAAATCAAACTTTCATCCCTGATTGACCTAAATTACGCCTTTAAGAGCCAAATAGGGCTCAAACGGGGAGAAAATATTGTTTTCAAGATCCGAGAGTAGTATTACATAGTTTCTATATACAATACTATTAATTAAACTTATTTCTATTCTTAATTGAAAAGTTTGACCAAAAGTCAAATTTTCAGCCCGATTTGGCCTAACTAGGACTTATAAGAGCCGAATAGGAAATAAATATGGGGAAAATGTGGTTCTCAAGAGTCAGCAGTAGTATTACATTGTTTCTAAGCACAAATACTATCAATTAAATTTATTTGTAGTCTTAATTGGGAAATTTAACCAAAAGCCAAATTTCAGCCCTGATTGGCCTAAACTTGGCCTTATTCTGCCGAATAGGGAACAAAATTGGGAAAAATTGGTTCTCAGGAGTCACGAGCAGTATTACATATTTTATATATATAATTACTTTGAATTAAATTTGTTTCTACTATTAATTGAAAAGTTTAACAAAAAGACAAACTTTCGCCCTTGATTGGCCTGAATTAGGTTTTATAAGAGCCGAGTAAGGCTTAAAGGGGAGAAAACGTGGTTCTCAAGAGCCGAGAGTATTATTATATAGTTTTTATATACATTACTACCAATTAATCTTGTTTCTCGCCTTAATTGGAAAGTTTAATTAAAAAGTCAAGTTCTCATCCCTGATTGGTCTGAATTATGCCATATAAGAGCCCAATAGGACCCAAACGGGGAGAAAACGTGGTTATCAAGATCCGGTTGTGGTATTACATACTTTCTATGTACAAATTCTTTCAATTAACCTTCTTTCTAATCTTAATAGAGAAGATTGATCAAAAGTCAAACTTTTAGCCCCAACTAGTTTGAACTAGGCCTTATAAGAGCCAAATAGTTCTAAACGGGGAGAAAATGTGATTTTCGAGAGCCGTGAGTCTTATTAAATAGTTTCTATGTATAAATAATACCAATTTACTTTGTTTTAAGTCTTAATTGGGAAGTTTGATCACAATTCAAACTTTTAGCCCCGATTAGCCTGAAATTGGCCTTAAGAGCCAAATAGGGGCCTAAACGGGGAGGAAACAGATTTTTAAGTGCCGAAGGTGGTATTACATAGTTTTTATGTACAAATACTATTAATTAAACTTATTCTAGTCTTAATTGGGAAGTTTATACAAAAGTCAAACTTTCAACCTTGATGGGACCTTATAAGAGCCGAGTAAGGCCCAAACATGAGGAAAACGTGGTTCTCAAGATCCGGGAGTAGCATTACATAATATTTAGGTACAATTACTACCACTTAACCTTATTTCTAGTCATAATTAGTATATTTAACTAAAAGTCAACCTTTCATCTAGATTGGCCTGAACTAGGAATAAAACGTTGTTCTTAAGTGCATATAAGAGCCGATTAGGGCCCAAACAGGAAGAAAACTTCGTTCTTAAGACACAGGAGTGGTTAGTTTCAATATATAAATTCTATATAGAAATGATGTAATACCACTCATGACTCTTGAAAATTAAGTTTTCTCCCCGTTTTGGCCCTATTCGGCTCTTATAAGGCCTAATTCAGACCAACCGGGGCTGAAAGTTTGACTTTTGGTCAAAGTTTCCAATTAAGATTAGAAATATTGTTAATTGGTAGTATTTATACATAGAAACTATGTAATACCATTTTTTGCTATTGAGAACCATATTTTCTATCCGTTTGGGCCCTACTCGCTTCTTATATGGCCAATTTCAGGCCAATCGGGGATGAATGATTGACTTTTGGTCAAACTTCATAATTAAGACTAGAAACAAGGTTAATTGAAAGTAATTATGCATAAAATCTGTGTAATACTACTCTCGGCTCTTAAGAACCACGTTTTCTCCTTATTTTGGCCCTAATGGGCTCGTATAAGGCTTAGCTCAAGCCAATCAGGGCTAAAAGTTTGACTTTTGGTCAAATTTCATAATTAAAATTAATACAAGTTTAATTAATAGTAACTGTATATAAAAACTTTGTGTTACTATTCTCGGTTGTTGAAAACCACAATTTCTCCATGTTTTTTCCCTATTCGGCTTTTATCAGGCCTAGTTCAGGCCAATCTGGGCCGAAAGTTTGACTTTTTGTCAAACTTCCCAATTAAGATTAGAAAAAAGCTTAATTGGTAGTAATTTACATAGAAACAATCTAATACTACTCTCGGCTCTTGAGAATCACGTTTTCTCCCCATTTGGGCTATACTCGGCTCTAATAAGGCTGAAGGCCAATAGACTAAAAGTTTAACTTTTGGTTAAACTTCTCAATTAATAGTAGAAACAAAGTTAGTTAGAAGTAATTAAACATAAAAGCTATGTAATACTAATCCCAGCTCTTGAGAACCACGTTTTCTCCATGTTTGTTCTTAATTCAGCTCTTTTAAGGCCTAGTTTAGGCCAATCGGGGTTGAAAGTTTGGCTTTATGGTAAAACTTTCAAATTAAGACTATAAATTAGTTTAATTGACAATTATTTTTATATAGAAACTATGTAATACCGCTCTTAGCTTTTGAAAAGCACGTTTTCTCCCAGTTTAGGCCCTATTCGGCTTTTATAAGACCTTTTTCTGGCCAATCGGGGCTGAAAATTTGACTTTGGTCAAACCTTCTATTAAGACTAGAAGTAAAATTAATTGGTAGCATTAGTACATAGAAACTATGTAATACAACTCATGGCTATTGACAACTATGTTTTCTCCCTGTTTGGGCCTTATTCGTTTCTTATATTGCTTAGCTCGGGCCAATCAGGGATGAATTTTTGAATTTTAGGTAAACTTCTCAATTGACACTAGAAACAATGTTAATTGGAAATAACTATACATAGAAACTATGTAATACTATTCCCGGCTCTTGAAAACCACATTTTATTCTTGTTCGGGCCCTACACGGCTCTTATAAGGCCCAGTTCAGTCAATCAGGGTTGAACCTTGGCTTTTAGTCAAACTTCTCATTTAAGGCTAAAAATAAGTTTAATTAGTAGTAATTGTACATAGAAACTATGTAATGAAACTCTCAGCTCTTGAAAATCACGTTTTCCCCATGTTTATTCTTTATTCGGCTCTTATAATAAGGCCCAAATCAGCCCAATCGCGGCTGAAGGTTTGTCTTTTGGTCAAACTTTCTAATTAAGACTAGAAATAAGATTAGTTGGTATTATTTGTATATAGAAATTATATAATACCACTTCCGGGTCTTAGGAACCACGTTTTCTCCCAGTTTAGGCCCTATTCGGCTCTTATATGGCCTAATTCAAACTAATCAGGGCTGAAAGTTTGATTTTTGATCAAACTTCCTAATTATTACTAGAAATTAGGTTAATTGATAGAATTTATATATTGAAACTATATAATATTACGCCAATCTTTTAAGAACGAAGTTTTTTTTTTCCTATTTGGGCCCTATTCTGCTCTTATATGCCCTTAAGAACAACGTTTTCTTCCTAGTTCGGACCAATCGTGGATGAAAGTTTGACTTTTAATTAAATATACCAATTATGACTAGAAATAAAGTTAAGTGGTAGTAATTGTACATAAATACCCGATGTTTAGAACCACGTTTTCCCTATGTTTGGTCCTTCCTCGGCTCTTATAAGGCATAGTTTAGGCCCATCAAGGTTGAAAGTTTGGCTTTTGGTCAAACTTCCCCATTAAGTCTAGAAATAAGTTTAATTGATAGTATTTGTACATAGAAACTATGTAATACCACTCTCGCCTCTTGAAAATCATGTTTCCTCCACGTTTAGGCCCCTATTTGGCTCTTAAGGCCTATTTCAGGCTATTCGGGGCTGAAAGTTTGAATTGTGACCAAACTTCCCAATTAAGACTAAAAACAAGGTAAATTGGTATTATTTATATGCATAAAAACTATTAAATAAGACTCACGGCTCCCGAAAACCATATTTTCTCCTCGTTTAGAACCTATTTGGCTCTTATAAGGCCTAGTTTACTGCTGACTCTTGAGAACTACATTTTCCCCATATTTGTTTCCTATTCGGCTCTTATAAGGCCTAGTTAGGCCAAATAGGGATGAAAGTTTGACTTTTGGTCAAACGTTCCAATTAAAACTAGAAATAAGTTTAATTAATAGAATTTGTATATAGAAACTATGTAATACTACTCTGAATCTTGAAAACAATATTTTCTCCCGTTTGAGCCCTATTTGGCTCTTTTAAGGCCTAGGCCAATCAGGGCTGAAAGTTTGGTTTTAGTCAAACTTCTCAATTAAAATTAGAAACAAGTTTAATTAGTAGTATTTATATATAAAAACAATGTAATACTATTCAGGCCCTTGAAGACCACGTTTTCACATCATTTGGACCTACTCGGCTTTTATAACACCTAGTTCTAACCAATAGAGGCTGAAAGTTTGAATTCTAGTCAAACTTCATAATTTAGAGTATAAATATGGCTAATTAATAATAATTGCACATAGAAACTATGTAATACTATAACTGACTATTCAAAATCTTATTTTCTCCCCGTATGGGCTCTGTTCCGCTCTTATAAGGTCTACTTCAGGCTAATCAAGGCTGAAAGCTTGACTTTTGCCTAAACTTTTCAATTAAGATTAGAAACAAGGTTAATTAGTAGTAATTGTATATAGAAACTATGTAATACAACTCACGGCTCTTGAACTCCATGTTTTCCCTTCGTTTCTCTATTCGACTCTTATACGACCTAGTACATGCCAATCGAGGTTGAAAGTTTGACTTTTAATCTAACTTTCTAATTAAGACTAGAAATTAAGTTAATTAGTAGAAATTAAAAATAGAAACTATGTAATACTATTCCCGGCTCGTGAAAATCATGTTTTCCCCTATTTGGGCCCCAATCGGCTCTTATAATATCTAATTCAGACCAATCGGGGCAGAAAGTTTGCCTTTTTGTAAAAACTTCCCAATTAAGACCAGAAATAAAGTTAATTATTAGTATTCGTATATATAAATAATGTAATACTACTCACGGATCTTGAAAATCATGTCTTCCCCCTGTTTGGGCCCTATTCGGCTCTTAGATTGTGCCTAGTTTAAGTCAATCAAAGGCTGAAATTTTGACTTTTGATCAAATTTCAAATTAAGACTAAAAAAGGTTAATTTATTGCATTTGTATATAAAAACTATGAAATACTACTTACCGCTCTAGAAAATCATGTTTTCTTAACTTTTGGACCATATTGAGCTCTTATAAGGCATAGTTAAGTCTAATCGAGACTGAAAGACTGGTTTTTGGTCAAACTTCCCTATTATGACTTGAAACTATATTAATTAGTAGTACTTGTATATTGAAACTATGCGGTAATACTCCTGACTCTTGAAAACCAAGTTGTCACCCTATTTAGGCCTTATTTGACTTTTATAAGGCCTAACTCAAGTCAATCGAGGCTAAAGGATTTGATTTTGATCAAACTTTCTAATAAAGACTATAAATAAGGTTAATTTTTACAACTCCCAATTCTTGAAAACTATGTTTCCCCCAATTTGGGTCCTATTTTGCAATTAAGGCCTACTTCAGGCCATTCAGGGCTGATATTTAACTTTTGGTTAAACTTCCCAAATTAAGACTAGAAACAAGGTTAATTAGTAGTAATTATATGTAAAAAATATGTAAACTACTCACGGCAATTGAAAAACATGTTTTTTTTCTCTCCATTTGGGCCCGATTCGCCTCTTATAAGGCCTAGTTCAAGCCAATCTGGGCTGAAAGTTTGACTTTTGGTTAAACTCCCAATAAGATTTAGAAATAAAGTTAATTCATAGTAATTCTACGTAGAAACTATGCAATACTACTCCCGTCTCTTGAAAACCACATTTCCCTTTGTTTTTTTCCTTGTTCAGCTCTTATAAGGCATAGTTTAGGCTAATTTGGGCTGAAAGTTTGATTTTTGGTCAAACTTTTCAATTAAGGACAGGAAAAAGGTTAATTTGTATTTGTAATAGAATAATGTATACCACTCTCGGCTCTTGAGAATAAAGTTTTCTCTCTGTTTTGACCCTATTTGGCTCTTATATGGCCTATTTCAGGCCATTCGGGGATGAAAGTTTGACTTTTGGTCAAATTTCCCAGTTAAACTTGAAAAAAATTTAATTGATAGTATTTGTATATAAATTATGTAATACAACTCCTGACTCTTAAGAAACACACTTTCTCCCTGTTGTGGACCTATCCGGCTCTTATAAGGCCTAGCTTAGGCTAATCGGGACTGAAAGTCACTTTTAATCAAACTTCCCAATAAAAACCATAGAAATGAGGTTAAGTGGTAATAATTGTCCATAATAACTATGTAATACTACTCTTAACTCTTAAGAACCAAGTTTTCCCATGTTTGTTCCCTATTCGGCTCTTATAGGGCCTAGTTCAGACTAATCGCTGCTGAAAGTTTGACTTTTAGTCAAAGTTCCCTATTAAGATTTGAAATATTGTTAATTTGTTGTATTTGTACATAGAAACTACGTAATACCATTTCTGGCTATTGTGAACCATATTTTCTATCTGTTTGGGCCCTATTTGGCTTTTATATGGCCAATTTCAGGCCAATCGGGGGGATCAATGATTGACTTTTGGTTAAACTTCATAATTAAGACTAGAAACAAGGTTAATTAAAAGTAATTATACATAAAATCTGTGTAATACTACTCTCAGCTCTTCAGAATCACGTTTTCTCCTTATTTGGGCCCTAATGGGCTCGTAAAAGGCTTAGCTCAAGCCAATCAGGGCCGAAAGGTTGGCTTTTGGTCAAATTTCACAATTAAAACTAGATACAATTTTAATTAATAGTAATTGTACATAAAAACTATGTGTTACTACTCCCGGTTCTTGAAAACCACGCTTTCTCCATGTTTTTTCCCTATTCGGCTTTTATCAAGCCTAGTTCAGGCCAATCGGGGCTGAAAGTTTAACTTTTGTTCAAACTTCCCAATTAGGACCAGAAAAAAACTTAATTGGTAGTAATTATATATAGAAACAATCTAATACTACTCTCGGCTCTTGAGAATCACGTTTTCTCCCCATTTGGGCTATACTCGGCTCTAATAGGGCTGAAGGTTAATCAGACTGAAAGTTTGACATTGGGTTAAACTTCCCAATTAATACTAGAAACAGAGTTAGTTGGAAGTAATTGAACATAAAAGCTAACTAATCCCAGCTCTTGAGAACCATGTTTTTCCTATGTTTGTTCTTAATTCGGCTCTTATAAGTCCTAATTTAGGCCAATCGGGGCTGAAAGTTTGGCTTTTTGGTAGAACTTTCAATTAGGACTATAAATTAGTTTAATTGAAAGTTATTTTTATATAGAAAGAAACTATGTAATACCACTCTCGCTTTTGAAAAGCACGTTTTCTCCCAGTTTAGGCCCTATTCGGCTCTTATAAGGCCTAGTTTTGGCCAATCGGGGCTGAATGTTTGACTTTTGTTAAACTTTCCAATTAAGACTAGAGTAAGGTTAATTCGTAGTATTTGTACATAGAAACTATGTAATACAACTCATGGCTATTACAACCACGTTTTCTCCCTGTTTGGGCCTTATTCAACTCTTATATGGCTTAGCTCAGGCCAATCAGGGATGAATGTTTGAATTTTAGTCAAACTTCTTAATTAACACTAGAAACACGGTTTAATTGGAAGTAACTGTATATAGAAACTATGTAATACTACTCCCGCCGCTCTTGAAAATCACGTTTAATTCTTGTCCGGGCCCTACACAGCTCTTATAAGGCCTATTCAGTCAATCAGGGTTGAACTTGCTTGGCTTTTAGTCAAATTTCTCATTTAAGACTAAAAAAAAGCTTAATTAGTAGTAATTGTATATAAAATTATGTAATGCCACTCTCAGCTCTTGAAAATCACGTTTTTTCCCATGTTTATTCTTTATTCGGCTCTTATAAGGCCAAAATCAGCCCTATCGGGGCTGAAGGTTTGTCTTTGGTCAAGGTTTCTAATTAAGACTAGAAATAAGATTAGTTGGTAGTATTTGTACATAGAAATTATGTAATACCACTCCCGGGTCTTAAGAACCACGTTTCCTCCCCGTTTGTGCCCTATTCGGCTCTTATATGGCCTAGTTCAAACCATCAGGGCTGAAAGTTTAATTTTTATCAACTTTCTAATTATTACTAGAATTAGGTTAATTAATATAATTTATATATTGAAACTATGTAATACCACTCCTATGTCTTAAGAACGATTTTCTTCCAGTTTGGGCCCTATTCGGCTCTTATATGCCCTTAAGAACTACATTTTTTCTTAATTCAGGCCAATCGTGGATGAAAGTTTGACTTTTAGTTAAATATACCAATTATGACTAGAAATAAAGTTAAGTGATAGTAAGTGTATATAAATATTATTTAATACTACTCCTGGATCTTGAGAACCACATTTTCCCCATGTTTGGACCTTACTCGGCTCTTATAAGGCATATTTTAGGCCCATCAATGTTAAAGTTTGGCTTTTTGTCAAACTTCTCAATTAAGACTAGAAATAAGTTTAATTGATAATATTTGTATATAAAAACTATGCAATACCACTCTCGGCTCTTGAAAATCATGTTTCCTCCCGGGCCCTATTTGGCTCTTAAGGCCTATTTATGGCTATTCGGGGCTGAAAGTTTGAATTGTGACCAAACTTCCCCCAATAAGACTAAAAACAACTTAAATTGGTATTATTTATACATAGAACTATTTAATAAGACTCACGGCTCATGAAAACAACATTTTCTTCGCGTTTAGAACCTATTTAGCTCTTATAAGGCCTAGTTCAAACTAGTTGGGGCTGAAAGTTTGACTTTTGATCAATCTTCTCTATTAAGACTAGAAAGAAGCTTAATTGATAGTATTTGTACATAGAAAGTGTGTAATACTATGACCGGAGAGATAACCACGTTTTCTCTCCGCTTGGGTCATATTGGGCTCTTATATGGCCTAATTCAGGCCAATCAGGAATGAAAACTTGACTTTTTGATTAAACTTTTCAATTAAGACTAGAAAGAAGGTTAATTGGTAATATTTATATATAAAAACTATATAATAATACTCTCGGCTCTTGAGAACCACGTTTTCTTCCCTTTAAACCTTAATCGGCTCTTATAAAGCCTAATTCAGGCTAATCAGGGGCAAAAGTTTGACTTTTTGTTAAACTTTCTAATTAATACTAGAAGCAAAATTAATTGAAAGTAATTGTATATATAAACTATGTAATACTGCTTGTGACTCCTGAGAACCAATTTTCCCCAATGTTTGTTCCCTATTCGGCTCCTATAAGGCCAAGTTTAGGCCAATCAGGGCTGAAATTTGACTTTTGGTTACTACCACTTAACCTTATTTCTAGTCATAATTGGTAAATTTAACTAAAAGTCAAACTTTCATCCACGATTGGCCTGAATTAGGAAGAAAACGTTGTTCTTAAGGGCATATAAGAGCCGAATAGGGCCCAAACAGGAATAAAACTTTGTTCTTAAGAGACAGGAGTGGTATTACATAGTTTCAATATATAAATTCTATCAATTAACCTAATTTCTAGTAAGATTAGGAAGTTTGATCAAAAATCAAACTTTCAGCCCTGTTTGTTTTGAACTAGGCCATATAAGATCCGATACGGCCCAAACGGGGAGAAAACGTGGTTCTTAAAACCCGAGAGTGGTATTATATAATTTCTATGTACAAATACTATCAGCTTATCTTATTTCTAGTCTTAATTAGAAAGTTTGACCAAAAGACAAACCCTTCAGTCCCGATTGGGCAGATTTGGGCCTTATGAGAGCCGAATAAAGAATAAACATGGGAAAACGTGATTTTCAAGAGCTGAGGGTGGCATTACATAGTTTCTATGTACAATTACTAATAATTAAGCTAATTTTTAGTCTTAAATGATAAGTTTGACTAAAAGCCAAGGTTCAACCTTGATTGACTGAACTAAGCCTTATAAGATTCGTGTAGGGCCCGAACAATAATAATACGTGGTTTTCAAGAGCCGGGAGTAGTATTACATAGTTTCTATGTACAGTTACTTCCAATTAATCTTGTTTCTAGTGTCAATTGAGAAGTTTGACTAAAATTCAAACATTCATCCTTGATTGGCCTGAGCGAAGCCATATAGAGTCGAATAAGGCCCAAACAGGGAGAAAACGTGGTTGTAATTAGCCATGAGTTGTATTACATAGTTTCTATGTACAAATACTACGAATTAACCTTACTCTAGTCTTAATTGGAAAGTTTAACAAAAGTCAAACATTCAGCCCCGATTGGCCAAAACTAGGCCTTATAAGAGCCGAATAGGGCCTAAACTGGGAGAAACGTGCTTTTCAAAGCCGAGAGTGGTATTACATAGTTTCTATATAAAAATAACTATCAATTAAACTAATTAATAGTCTTAATTTGAAAGTTTTACCAAAAAGCCAAACTTCCAGCCCCGATTAGCATAAACTAGGCCCTATAAGAGCCGAATTAAGAACAAACATGCGAAAAACGTGGTTCTCAAGAGCTGGGATTAGTATTACATAGCTTTTAATTCAATTACTTCCAACTAACTTTGTTTCTAGTATTAATTGGGAAGTTTGACCAAGTTTGACCAAAGCCAAACTTTAGCCTGATTG
>JAVJIF010026911.1:60000-67510 GCA_038442645.1 Agave tequilana | reverse complement strand
TGCCCTCCTTCACGAGCAACGATGTTACTCGCATCTTTCACTACAGGAAGTTGGACTTTTTGTCGAATTTCTCCACCTCGAACTGGTTGTCATGGTCATCTTGCTAGCCATCGCTCTGATACTAATTGTTGATGATCTATCGCCGATCAAACAACAGAGGAACACCAAGTCGAAGAATCGGCAGCAGAAGCGGAAGCGTAGAAGATCTACCACTAGCAAGCAATCACCACACACCCAAAGAACACAAGATTTAACATGGTTTGGCAATGTGCCTACGTCCACAGGGAGAAGGGGAGAAATATTTATTGAAGAAAATAAAAGAGTTACAATGAGATCTCTCTCACAACTCTCAATGGTAGAATTCTACAATTTCTCTTGAATTCTGGACACTCTTTCAAAAGGTCACCCTTGAGGGGTTTATATAGGCACTTGAGATGATCCTAATCCAACACGAACTCAAATCAGCACCTCCTTAGAGAAATAAGAAACGTGTATCCAAACCAAAACAGGAAACAGATTCGTATTAAGAAACTGCCAAAAACTTGAATTCTTCTTTAATGAATATGAGGCGCTCCAAATACTAACAACAATTCCTCTCATAATTTGTTGGTTAAGGCGTGCCACGAATTTGTGGCCTCCATGTCAGATTCCAGATTCCAATGCCTTAACCAACTCTGCTCAAACACCTCTTTTATCAGATATCATGCCCACTCAAATACCATGTGATAGTCAAGGAAAATTTTAACAAAAGTAATGAGGATATAGAACCGGTGCCCTTAGGAGAAGGCCTAGGGGTGTAAACAAAAATCATGAGGCCATGACCAATAATAGAAAAGGCTATTGAAAACCCAATGGATACTAAACAATATGCACAAATCTGACCACACCAAAAAGTAAGTTTAAAAAACAATTGTATTTTCCACTGGAAGTACCTGGATCACCAACAAGGAGCAAGTGAGATTCTCCACGAACCTTTGTTCCAGAAGCATCAATATGTTGGACACCTCCAATTAATGTCAACGCCACTAAAAATTTTAGATTTAGTCAGAACCATTGAACATATACCATGCATCAATTTAAAAGCATGATACCAAAATAGAAGAATGTGATTTCTCTTCTTTCTCTTCAAAGTGTGCATGCTTAGGCGGGGAAAGTGGTTAAGATCTCAATGTCTGGAGGTTCAATCAAATACACACAATTGAATACAACAAAAGAGTGAAGCATTAAAAAGTCAGTACCTGCTAGTTTCACTGTGAAGAGACCAAAAACTTGAGGGCAGATTCCTTGCAGAATACAGTTTCTCCCTGAAATGATTATTTGAATTAAACTTGTATTTTAATCAAAAAAATAATAACTTTTCCTGTAAAAGTGTGGTCATTAAAAAAATCACAAATTACAGTATACATACTCTTTACTTATCCCATTTGGGGGACGGGAAACAGAGAAAAGGTATTGATATTGATATTCTGAACATAGAAATTTTCCTACATTACTCAATACTAGGAAGAGCACATGATACGCATGCAAAAAGCCCAAGCCATTCTTTTACATCATCACATGAAATAAACAAATAATGAAAATAAAAAAGAATTTCAAATGTCAAGAAAAACATTAATCCTACCATGTAGAATGTGTGTATGTGTCACTGTACCCTCTTTTTGAAGACTTTATGAGATTTATGAATCAAATTCAAGGTGTTTCTTTTACATCATCACATAAAATAAACAACTAATGAAATAAAAAGGATTTCAAATGTCAAGAAAAACATTAATCCTACCATGTAGAATGTGATGTGTCATTGTACCCTCTTTTTGAAAGCTTTAGGAGATTTAAGAATCAAATTTTAGGTGTTTCATTTATACCATCGTCAACGTCATCGTCAACGTCATCTAAGCCTTCTTCCATTAAAATGGTGTCTACAATACAGCAAGGCTCCAGAAGGAGTTTGACAAAATTTTATTAGAGTTGTGAACATGATCTCAACCCTTTCATAGTTGGTTACTAAAGAAATTATGGAGAAGAGAGGGGCTTGACATAATCCTAAAGTTAATTGGCGTATTTCAGAAGAAGGGGAGAGATGACAAAATTGCTCAAGGAAAGTGCATTCGACTTCGAGCCATGCATAAAAACTAGAATCAAGCAGAAAACATTTCCTTGTGTTCAGTTTATCAAAATCCTAACTAAATTGAGATTCTGATTTGATCAATGTTCTTTTAGAAAACAAAATCCCAATTTAATAATCTCTATTTGTTATTTTATTTAAATGACTTATATGAGAAATCTCATATCTATCTTTCAAAGTGTGTTTTGCAATTATGATAGCAAAGTATATGTTATTTCAAAAAAGGAGAGGAGAAATATTGGATATTTATAATTGGGTGATAATAGAATATAAATAGTTTTGAATCTCTAGGTAACATAGACACTTAAAGTTTGGAGTTTTATTGTGTCTAGCACGTGTATCGGACATGATACACCTATTTATTATGTATTTTTTAAGAATTTGTTATGTACCAAGGTGTTGTATTATGTTGAGTTGTGCCCATTCAGGTATTTGTGTCCACACAACATATGTTGTGATTGGATTTCTTAAGTTTTCTATGTAATTATATTTATGATAGATTTTAGCATATAGCTAGCTTCTATAGATTACAATGGTAATCCAAATACATTGAAAAATTAAAACAATAAAATTCTAACTTGACGGTCTACATTTATAAATATCAAGAGATGAGATGATTGAGTATTTAGAATCTTGAGGATGAGGATTAGATATGTAAATATTTGATTACAATTATTAAGAATTGAGTAAACATAGACTTAACTACATTTCAGCTTTAAAGATATGGTTAGGTTTGATAGATTCTTAAGGGATGCCAAATATATGAAAAGATTAAAAAACCTTAATGCCCAATGTACATCTGGAGAGAGAAAAGGAGGGGAGCAAGAATAAAGATGTTTCCTTTTAAGAATAATTATATATGAGGCAAGAATAAAGATGTTTCCTTTTAAGAATAATTATATATTAGAGGAATTTCAAATATATTAAAAGATTGAAAAAAATCTCAATACCCCATATATCCAATAGAGCGCAAAAGAGGGGATTTTTGGTTTTAAGAATATTTGTAGACGACGTAATTATTATGACCCAGAAAAGACATTTAATCAGATAACAGAAAATAGCATCAAGCCATCAATCTGAAAGTTGCATGTACATTTTGTATTTAAAATGATACCAAATGTAAAAAAACTGTTATGAATGCTAAAATACCTTTCAATGGAGTGTCCTTAAAATCTGACCAAAACTGCTCAAATTTCTTCATAACGTCCTCAGGGATGTCAATTTCTGACTTTAATTCATTGGTTCTCCTGAGAACCAAAAGAACATAAAATCCAAGAATTCTCAGATGATTTGCATATAGAAATCCTCTTATAATAAGACCAAAAGAAATTAACACTAATGCATTCACAATATAGACTAGCATTCTAAGATTCTAAAGAATATAAAGTTATAAACAATGAAAGTCGATAATTAAAAGCCTTAGACACAAGCTAATCTTAGGAAAAATTAAAGTCATATGACAACCAAATAAAATAATGAAATTTGAGTATGATTACCAAAATATTGACCAAGTAATCTTTAAAGAAAGCTATAAGTGTAGATCAATGACACAAGTATCACATTCAACGTGAGGGAAAATGTGATACAGCTGTTTCCCATTATCTAGATACAAGGACAGAGGATACCATAATCTAGATACTAAAAGAGAGATGAATGGTGTATTGCAGGAAAGGAGAAAGGAGAGAGGTTGAGAGAAGGTAGTAGAATATCTAAAAAAAGAACTAAAAACAGTTAAGAGGACAAATATTCCCTACTTTAAACATGGCAATTAACCATAGGGACTCATGAAAAAAGAGGGCCCCATATTGTGGGGGACTAATATCTAAGTATTAATTTGTGGGGTACTAACATCCAAAATGAGATTCCAAATACAATTTCTGTTAGGGACCACGTCCCGGAAACTCATTTAAGAAACAATAAGAATATGGATATTTTATTTGATAATTCGAAATAGCAAAAGAGGGGCATCATGTCAAACAATCCTAGCTAAGACAAGTATCATATATGTGATGGAGGCCCACCATAGAGTAAAGATACATAATGGATGTTTAATCGGACATAGAGAAGTTGATTCAAAGATGCAGAATGAGCATGAAGATTCAAATGTAACCTTCAATATCTTACCAAGAGGACAACTCATAATCTTAATCAAATACAAACTGCACTCTTTTAGACTCCTGGTAAGTAGGACAAAAGGGAAGTAAATGTTATCACTAGACTCGATTTGATGTGATGTTGTTGTCTCATACCTTCTCTTCATCAACAACTTCATGTCATTTTCTCCATAAATCCTTTAGACCGGTCTTTATGCAGTTCCACAGATTTGGATCTTTGACTTGCATTTGTCACTTTTACGTGCTAACAAAGACCCCAAATTAAACAGATCTGAAAGTGAAGAAATGCAACTTTGTCTCCAATGCATGCAATCCAGACCCAACCCCCCCCCCCCCCCCCCCCCCCCCCAACACACACACACAGCGGCGGCGCCCAAATGCTACATGCCTACAACATAAGGCGAAACAACAGGCAAAATACTTGACCCAGAAACTGAGAGGCTGTGACTTGAAAACAGAAGTGGCTAAATGACAATGGACCCATTTGCAAACCCATTTTGAACATTACCAGAATGAGAACCAGGACCAAGATTGATGAATGAGTTGACATGATTATTGATCCACTTCCTCAAAAAACTCTTTTTACACACTTGCAAAGGCTTACCCATGCCCTCAACCCAAATGCAAGGTACTATCTGAAGGAAAAATAATAGGAATGTGGCATGAAAGATATTGCACTAAATTAATCCCAAAAAAACACAAAAAATACACTAAAATGAGCATGTCATGGCACAACATTAAAATTAACAATCAGAATAGAGAATGTGTTGACTAATGGTTCGAAATATATGAGAAAGGACATGTACATCAAAAAAGAAAAGGGACAATACTGCAAATTGCACTCCTATGATGAGACATGAACATGCTAGAATGTGATCTATTTCGCCATATGTCTGGGAAGAATTTTACGCAAGTTGAACTTAAACCATCACATGTAATTAACTCAACCATGGAATATAAACAAATTATATAAGATGGGATCATAAAATGATGGTATCTAAGGAGCTTAGGGTTCGAAACAGAAAACACTTTGTCGGAAGTTGTAGACAACCCCCCATCCTCAAAAAGAAGAAACAAACGAAGGAAAGAAGGGGGAGAACATCACCCACCTAAGCAGACCAAAAAGCTTTCCCTCCCAATTTCATCAATCGATTAGGCTCAAAGAGGATAATCTACAACATAAAGGTTCCCATATGCAAATCTAATTGTTGTTCATTGTTAAACTTTTTAATTAGTTAGTTACCTAATTAGGAGTCATATTACTATATATTATTAGGTTTCATACTTATATTATGAGTTGTAATTGTATTTGCTATAAATAAGAATATAGAGAGAGTACTCAATAACCCTCTCAGATCCTTTCTTCTCAAATTCTGATATAGTATTCAGTTTTGGTTCTCGTGCGTACCATCGCCTTCAGCTTCCTCTATTGCTCATTGGTACGATATTAGAGCCTCCTAAAATAAATTTTCTTCTAATTGTCGCCAAGTCTTTTGTGTGCCTGTGCTAGACCATACCAATATAGTGTGTGCCCAGCGCCGGGCCACTTTTCTTCCTTCATCTTCCTCTGTTGCTTTGGTACCAGAGAAATTTGAAATAAAAGTTATTGTTCATTGTGAACAGTAGCCGCAGCGGTAATATTTATGATGAACAGTAATCGTCGGGTACTATTTAGGCGGTTATTGCTCAATGCTCATCTAAAAAAATAAGAAAAAGGTCTTTGGCCATTTCCTCCATAAAAAAGAAAAACTTAGTTATCTTCAAGTTTCAAAACCCTACGCGTCTCCATGATCCAAATCCCTAGCCATCATCAAATGTCACCTCCTCAACCACTTTTTTATCATCAACTGTTGTCCTATTCTACAACCTATGCCTTTTCGTTGGAACCCTCGACTATCATGTTCTAAACCTATTTGCTTTATTCGCATCTGCAAACTACAGATTTGAGTCTACTCTTGTTGTTTTCATTTATTGCAATTGTATTCCGATGCAACTATTATTTTATTGTAACTATGTGATGTTGTTGCCACTACGCCAATAATAATCTCTCTGCTGTAAGGTTATGTTATCCTTCATCTATTATTGTTGCTTCAAGTTTCTTTATTGGTGTTATTGTTGTAAGAAGTTTTTTTACTTTCTACTGAGCCTAAGGACCTCCCAAATCTCTCTTACTGAGTTTGAGGATCTCTAAAAACCTCCTCTTCTACTGAGTTTGAAAGTTTCTATGATCCTAATTCTATTCAAGGATATGAATAGGACATTTCGTGTATTTTTTGTCCAAATGTTTGGTTCGATTCAGATTCAGTTTGCTTTGGTATTAATATCATTTATTCAGCAGACTGGCATCAACATTAGGAATTTTATTTTTTTGGGAGATATTTTACTAGTCTTTATAACAAGTTGGGCATGATTGATATCTATGTTGCAGCTTGAGGAGAAGTGTTAAACTCTTTGATTAGTTAGTTACCTAATTAAGAGTTATATTGTAATTACCTAATTAAGAGTTATATTGTAGTTACCTAATTTGGAGTCATATTGTTCTATGCTATTAGAAGTCCTACTTGTATTATGAGTAATTGTTTTGCCTACAAATAAGAGTATAGAGAGAGCACTCATCAACTCTCTCATATTCTTTCTACTCAAATTTTGATACTTGCATTAAGAAAGGGTATTTAGGCATATAGGCCCCATGTCTTTCATGTCTAGAAAAATACCCTCCAATCATCATAGTTAGAAATAGACCCCATAATCATAGGAGATTTCAGAAATTTGCCCCTCATATTATCTTCAGTTTGATTTTGGACAGAGAGAAAATACCCCTTGTACCCTGACTCTCCTGTTATCTTCCATCAGAAATATATTATTAGGAGCCTAGTTAGTTGGTTTAAGAGAGGAAGAAAAGAAGTGGGACAAGGTTACCAGGTTTGAATTAGAGAAAGATATTAAGTGAGGACAGGCTTTAATTATCCAAAGAAAGGGTAACTATGTTACTTTTCTAAAAATATTAGGCAATTGAACAGAAAAGGAAAGAGTTCACCTTTTATTCTTAAGGAATAACAGAGTGGGAATTTTCTATGACCCTTATGATTTGAGGGGTCAGTTTCTGAATAAGGATCTCATTAGGGGCTTTTTTTTTAAATTCGGAAAAATTTGAGAGGTATAATCAGTTAAAATGAATTAATAGGTTTATCTTGTTCAATTTTCTTCAATAACCTACCAAAAGGATATAAAAGGTCATCTTCCAACAAAAACAAGCACCTATGACACTATGCTC
>JAVJIF010026911.1:0-57500 GCA_038442645.1 Agave tequilana | reverse complement strand
TCCCTCCTTTTGGCAATCTTTCTAATACGAAAACATCCACCTTTTTTGTCGTCGTTGTGGATGTGTTGGCTATCATACTCTCCTATGTTCTGCTACTTCGTCGCTGTCCCTCTAGTCGCAACTCCATCTGTTGGCTTGTCCACTAATGTTGAGGTGGCGCAAAGGGGGCGAGTCGCTTCTTCCCTTGCTGATGATGACATGAGCTTAGTTGACAGTGACTAGATGCTTGTTCGTTGGCGGCGAAAAACACTAGATCCCAACCACCAGGCCCTGGAGCTATCTCGAATGCCCCTGTTGTGTCCCCTGCATGTCTTCTTACAAGTGACTCGTCAGAGGCACGTGCTGCTGACTTCTAGGCACGGATATTTGCACCCACAAAGTTGATTAACACACCCTTTAGATTTTTACACCAATAAATTTGATTAACACACCCCCCCAATATTCATTAACTGCCCTTAATTTTTGAAATCTTAAAAAATAAAACAAAATTCCTAAACTACCCCTCCCTAATTCCTAACCTAAGACAGAGGTTGAACACTCTCCCCCTCACTTTCTCCCCCCAATATCTCCCACAGCCTCTCTTTAATTGAAATTTTTTCAAAATTTTGAATTCTCAATATCAATTTCTTCGTTAGAGAGGTCAGATCTCTTCAGAATAAAGGCAAATTCTCAATTCTAAATTCAGGTAACTCACTATTCCCTAATTTTTTTTCAAATAATCTCAAAATCTTGATTTTTTTCTTCGATTTTTTTAATTCAGTGTCTTTGATTGTTGCTAAGGAGAATGTAGGTTAGATTCTTTTGAAAACATAGCAAAAATTCAAACAATTTTAATCAAAATTAGTGGTTTTGGTGGAATTTTAGAGTTGGGCTCGAAACCTGTTCGGTCCTAGTAGGCCGAACAGATTATGAAGTGTTCAATCCATGATGAACGGACGTTCGTATGTCGTTCGGCCGCTCCTGGCCGAACAAATTTCTCATGTTCGGTTGTACTAGGCCGAACATGATTACATTGTTCGGCCTACAATGGCCGAACATCACACTAATGTTCGGCCTTCTTTGGCCGAATATTACTGTTAAGTTCGGCCAATATGGGCCGAACAGATTGTTAAATTTATGGGGTTTTATGGCTAATATGCTCTATGACTATCTATTGCAGACTTGAGTGGTGCAGGACCATCTAGAGTTCGACCTACTGCTTCGAGTAAACACTCTAGACATGTGTTTCCCTCCAATATTTCAGAAATAAAGAAGGTTGAAGAAAATGTTGATATCGTAAAAAAAATATTTGAAGAGTTGACGTCATTTCCGAAAGGTCCTTGTTACATTTATATCCTACGCATCTTCAAAATACATATAGCAGCGGAATTTGGAATCAAAAAGAGATATTTTTTTGCATAATAATTCTTTTATGAAATATTTAGAGAATTTTTCATGATTTTCATTGTGCTCATTTTTTTTTTACAGGAGAAAGATCCTCTGAAACCCCTCTGTCACACATCAAATTTGAATGATTAGTCTGTTAAAGAACCCAATCGCCGCTTCAATAATTACGTTGATCATTCTGAATTGCGAGAGTTGGTTGATATTTCACATCGAAATATCAACTGCATATGGTTTCAGTTTTTGTGACGAGATGGCAGCCTGAAACCAATACTTTTCACATGTCACTCGGAGAGATGACAATAACATTGGATGATGTTGCCACGCTTATTGGCATACCGGTTGTAGGTCGATCCGTCAACCCCCCTATCATGGAAGATGTAACAGAACTACTCATGCAGACACTTGGGGTGACACAGAAAGTTGCAAAAGATGAGCTGGTGATGAAACGGGGTAAATCTGTTAGATTGAAGTGGATCTGTTACCGCTTTTTTAATGTTACAAATGCTGACACGGATGTCCGAATTAAGTGCGCGGTTAGAGCTTATTTGTTTTATCTGGTTGGGTGCACTATATTTAGTGATAAAAGCGGAACACGAGTTTTTGTCTTGTATGTTAGTCCGTTTGAAGACCTGGGTGTGTTTTCAACTTATGCATGGGGCACAGCTACACTGGCATATTTATATAGACAACTTGAGTTTGCTTCCAGAGGTGGCGTTAAGCAAATTGCTGGTTATTTGTCACTGTTAGAGATATTATTAGTTTTTAATGCTTGTTTTAAAAAACTTGTTATGAGTGTAAGATTAGTACTGGAGATTTTTGAAACAAACATGGATATGCGAGCACTTTTTTATTATGAGACCCTCACACAATATGGAATACACAAATGCTCTTCCACGTGCTTGCATGTGGGGGTCGGGTGATCGGCAGGAAAATTGTTGGACAAATTACATGCAGTCCGTGAATCTCTTAATTACTTGCAAGCAGATGAGGTAAATTAATTACTAAAAACTAAGCAATGCACATAATTTGGATAACAATTTTATTAATGTTAACTTTTTCATATGTAAGTCGTATGGAACTCATATCAAGACCCATAGATCATCACATGTTCCTTGGTGTTGCCTTCTTCATGGGATGTATAAAGTGTGTTGATATTGTTGAACCATATCATCAAGAAAGAGTGTTACAACAGTTTGGTAGAGTGGAGATTATACCTCCTTCACTTATCCCTCCATCTCATTGTAGAAGAGGATACACTTTGATGCCGTACAGATTATCCTACAACAGTGTAGATCATTTTTAGGAGAGGTGGCGTAGTCATGTATTATCTGAAGAGGAAAGCGTGCAGTGACATATCAGTGAGAATCGATAGACCAGTACATGAACTGGTACCTCCAGATATCTCACACTGTAATTCAAAATCCAGTGTACAGGTCCGCGGGTACAAAAATACAAGCACATGCTACTGACGTTGCACCCAACATCCTTGCTCAGGTATAATATTTAAATATTTTTTAAAGTTTAAGCATAAATTTCTTATTTTGATGCATTTTCAAATTTTTCAGCGTGTTGCTCATGCATTACGGATTTGTGAACACACGCTTCAAAAAAGGGTCATGGGAGAGCACATTATGCCCGCACATTATGCCTGCTTTATGCAATACCATTTACAATATGAAGCAAGCACTTAAAGGTGGTGAAGAAGAATATCCGATGAAGGATACTCAAATATATAAACGAAAGAAATAGAAATGTATTGTTTGCTTGTATTTGTTCTGTTAAGATGTTTAATTATTAAACTTATGTAACTTGAAATATTTAGTTAATTTTATGCAAAATACGTGTTTTGAGACTTTAATTTGATGAGTTATTTGTCTGGTAATGGGTAACTTCTCCAACCACCAGGCGCTGGAGCTCTCTCGAAGGCCCCTGTTGTGTCCCATACATGTGCTCCTGCAAGTGACTCATCAGAGGCACATGTTGACTTCTTCACTAATGGACTTCAAGTCTCTAGGCCCACTACTGGGCCTCCAGCCCCAATGAACCCTAATGGCCTTTTGGTCCCGACCGCCCAGGATGCTGCTTTGGCCTTTTCTTTAAGCCCAGATTCTCCCAAAGAGTGTCGTTGTGCTATGATCGCCTATACACCACCTGAGCTCCAACATCTCTCCGTTATACCGGCGAGAGATGTCAAAATGTCTGAGGCTCCCAAACTCCCTCTTCCTTCTGTTTCGCAGGACTTGCATGACAACGATATTGTGATGTCTTCTGTATTGAAGAAGAAAGCTTCGACTTCGCTCTCTGCCAAGATCCGTAAGCGATCTTCTCAGAAGAGTCGCTGCAATCCTCCTCAACTGGACGATCTTTCTTTAGCTACTGCTTCCAGCAACCATACTATGGCTACAATGATAACTATTCCGGCAATCCCCCTTTGCCAACTGCTTTCGTTGATCCTCCTCTCTCGTCTTCAAGCTGAGCAATGTAAGAGAGTTTTGATTTTGTAAGGGACTGGTTTTGGTTTGGAAGATAAGCTGGTTTATGTACTGGGCTTTCACTTTTTCTATATTTTCTGTACATCCAATTTATCATCAATAAAAAATTAAATTAACCTTTTAAATATATAGAGAGATAAACTTGTATCATTTCGGAAGGATTCGAAGCCGAATCCTTCCCACTCAAATACAACCCTACGGTATCCGATACAAGATCCACTCCATTGAAGTTGATCTACATTATTCCAAGTAACTAAAAATCAAAAATCATATATTTTGAGTACTTTTTGCCCATCCATCAAGTAGGCGCAAAATGGACGGCTGAAATAGTTAGTTGGTTAGTTTAACGGTGTAGAATATTTGAATCTAACAAAAATATGTGAGTTTTTAAGTGTTTAGATCATGATGAAATGGTGGGATCGAAAATTTGTATGTCTAAAGACGTAGATCTAAGCAATATTGTATTTTTGGTCGTCTATTTTGTGCTTACTTGATGGATGGGCAAAAATATTCAAATACATGATTTTTTATTTTTATTTACTTGAAATAATGTAGAACAACTTCAACGGAATGGATCTTGCATTTGGATGTCAGGAGTATTTGAGTAGGAAGGATTTGACCTCAAATATCCTTCCGGAATGACATGAGTATATATATTATAATATATATATATATATATATATATATATATATATATATATATATATTAGAAAACACTTATCAAGACCTTGACACATGGACCGCTATACAAGCTTTCTAAAACATGCAAGGGTCTTGTGTGCATCGAGCTCAGTTGTCACTACAAGCACTCCATAAAGGTATGCAATCGTCTTACTCTCGATACACTATTGTACATCCTTGCTCCGATGTGGATCTCCTTTGTTGGTAAGTTGGATTAGGGTACAATCCCTCAACAAATGAGTACAAAGTTCTAGCATTGACCACATATCATGAGTTTAGGTTTTATGGCTCAAAGGAAGACAACAATTCAGGGACAAGGGGAAAGCTTTTGGCCTATACTTTGGGGTCTAATAATGAATAGTGGAGACATGTGCAAGACATAACATTTTGTCTGCACAAAGGGCTTGTTTACCGCCCCCCGCCCCCCCCCAAGGAAGGATGTATTGGTTTATCTATAGCAGGCAGTCGCCAGAAGGGACTAAACTATGCATGGTATTGTTGAATTTGAAAAATGAAGTTTATCGAAGTGCAATTTTTGGAGCTTGAAAGTCCTTTGATACAATTTTTATTCAAAGTGCATGCATGGTGATTTGGTCACTTGTGGATAGTCGTGGGGAAAGAAGGTATGCCATCAAGCTCACATGCATACCAACTTGGATAGAGTAGAGATTCCGAGATTCGTATGATTGTGGAAGCGTGATATAATAGGGTTTGCAGATTTGAAGTTATTCTACAATGAAAGAAATAATGAAAGAATTGATGTTATTGTACAATGAAGGAAATAAACCCAAGGAAGCTAGATAATATTCAAGGAACCAGATGTACCACAAAAGAAATTGACTTGGGCATCTTTTGCGAGTTACATATCTTAGTTTTGTATCTCTAAAGCAATTTGGTTGCGAAAGTAGGGAGACATTTGTTGATCGGATTTGGGATATGGTGCCACCAAATTGTCATCCCAAATGGAAAGTGGTTGATCTAGATTTTTTAGATTTTTCCTTAATTTCTTCTGTAATTTAAGTTTTCCTCCTTTTCCTCTTTTTCTTTTTCTTTCTTTTTCATCTTTGGAGGAAAACTTCTTCTGTTGTAGTTGTCAACATGCATGTGTTAACAATATTTTGTTTGTTTAGAAGATTTCTTCTTTATGTTAAAAAAAGCACATTCTAAAAGAAAAAAGAGTAATATGCTTTGAAAAAAAATGATGGGTGCATTAGAGATGGAGGTGCGATCTAATTGGCGAGAGAGATCAAGTTCGAGCAGACAGCGATAAAAGACAAGGATCATGGGCAATGCTCATGGTCATGATTGGACGTGCACGAGCAATGTGAGAGATGTGTTGGAGATTGACCAGAGTGGTGTAGGAGTCGACCTAAATAAGCAGCAACGTCGCACAAAAAAGAGAGATCTAGTTGCAGTGGGAACGAGGTCGACGGTAAGTATTATTATAGTTGGAAGTTGAGCGATCAGTGCAAACGAGGTCGATGAAGATGGCCTAGACAAGATCGGCGACTAATCTAAAAGACACTGAAGCTACGGTTGAAATTGTTGTTTTCGACATCGGCGATGAGATCGAAGTTGATTTGGATCTGAATATGGGCGAATAACTCATTGACAGTGTTCTAAATGGCGGCCACAGCGGCTACATCGGCCGGAAAAATTTATCGGAGATGGGGATATATCAGGGATATTTTCAAAAATCGGATGTCAAAATCGGACTATAAATATACATATCTTCTTGTCTTAAATCGCATCTCAATAAGACAATATATGCATAAATTATATAAATCTACATAAAACATCATACTTATATGTTTAAGACATACTTAACTTGATAACTTGCATTAAGCCTATGAATCCAAAATCACTATCCAAGTGTAGAATCTTCAAAAATGTCACATTGCCGCATCACTCGAATTACCCAAATACCTAACCTAGAAATTAGTGTAAAACGCTATATCGGGTCCAAAATCGCTGAAATAGCGGCCGATATATCGGGTTCATGCCTATTTATCGGCGATTTTGAATGAAAAACGCTATATCGGTTTGGATGTGCCAAATCATTACAGCTAGGTGCCGTAAACGCAATATCGGCGCAATATCGGGGTTATATCAGGGATATATAAAACACTGCTCGTTGAGCAACTCGGTGACTTGATGACCTAGGCGTGATCTAGGTTTTGTAAAGGCACCTCGGCCTTATAAAGTTTTGTAGAGACTGACTTAAGTTGATGACTTGGGAGGATTTAGAGTTTTGTCGAGGTGACGCGACAAGTTGAGAATTGAGCCAGATGACAGAATCTAAAGTCTTTTAGTAGAGAAACTCTGATGGTGGAAGAAAATTTTAACAAAGCACAAAGCAAAAAAGTGGCTCAGCACTAGGCAATCACTAAGTGAGTAAGGCCCAGCGTACGCTCAAGTCGGCTTGGGAACAAAGATCAACAAATAAAAGTTTGGATAGGCTCTGATACCATGTTAAATAAGCTGAAAAAACCGAATGGTGTGTGTTGATAAAGGCAGTGCTTGAGGATATATATACGCATACAATTACACAGTATGGAAACTCCTATGCTAGTATTACAATCCTATTCTAATTGTATTTCTTAACAACAAAAATATACTTCCTTTTTGGGTAGTTCTAGATATTACCAAAAACTTAAGAAGACTATATGCCTTGCTAAACAAGGAACATTTTTATTGAGTTCAAATATCAAAGCATATTATTGAGGTTCCTATTAAAGTCTCTTATCACTGCACCAAGACTCCAAAGTTATAGTAAGTCTTCTTACACTCTCACAGGTTTTAACGTCCTTTATTATGGGCCAAAACCTAGACTTTTGAATAGTAATTGCACACATTTATTGCATTATTCTATTACATTTTCACATTTATCATATAATAAATCTGTTAAATTTCTTATCTTAAATGTTTATTTTGCAGAAGATAATCATGGGGATAAAGAGGATAAAATCAAATAAATATCAGTTAAATTCAGATTTAACTAGATCTATTTGGTTAGCTGAGGATGATCCCAAATCCAATTGATTAAATTCAATTTTTGGTGAATCAAGTGGTTAAATCTAAAGATCAACTGAGGATAACGTCAAATACAGAGTCTAAATCTAAAGGGATAAATGGATAGAGAGAAAATCAACGGATGAGATGAAGCAAATTTGACTCAAATTCTGACTGGATATATTTTAATATTTGAATCATAACTTTCGCTACCGAAATTTAAATCTAATGATTCAAGATGATTCAGAAAGAAGACCTAAAAGGCTACAACTCTTAAGTTGATCACTATTTCGAATTCTGTCATTTGATAAGTTATATTCAACAACTAACACGCCAACAAGCTGCAAATCAGAACTAAATATCCACATCAAATCAAGTTTGGAGATAAGAGGAGGATTTAAATTCAGAAATATCCAGCTTCCCCTATCTGCATACTCCTCTAACCTCTATATTTCTCCTATAAATACCTGCAATCTCAAAGGAAAAGGGGAAGGATCAAGCAGAGAGTAGAACTTAGGCTATTTTGTAGCTTGTAACTTAGGTTTTTTATTTTCTTTTATGTAATTTTTTTCATTTATGTAACTAAGAGGAGAGGAGAGTTTCATGGAGGAATAAGAGCAAGCTTATACCGAAGGTGACACCGGTGTAAGTAAGTCTTTTCTTCCATTGTAATTTGAATCAAATCAAGGTTTCTTTTTCTTCTTTACTCTTATTTTCGTTTGCTTTCCGCTTTTGTGTTTGTGAATCCAAATGACTCTAATAGCCTCGAAGTTGCCTTGCCCTTACAAGTGCCGTTGATGGCTTATGGTGATGGATAGCCATTCCTATGCTAGTGTAGCTTGCCCTTTTCATTTCGTAGTGTAAATCGGGAATGGGAAAGATCCTATTTGTCATACTTCGCTCGCCTTCAAGCAAAGATAAATCGTCGACACGAGTCAAAAGTAAGCAGGTAACGAAGAGGTAAGTATTTCTTTTAGGTTTTCTTTCTTTTCTTTTAACTCTCAGTTTAGAACACCACAATCTCCAAACTCTTTTATCCCTCTTTTCAATTTTTTGTATATATCAATTTGTCTATTTTCTCCACCTCTCAATCTGTCACCTTCTTCTTAATTTAACTGTAACTCCATTTTTCTCTTTTCTTTTAAAGAACTAAAAGAAGATCTTTAACCAGTTTCTGTAACCAAAAAAAAGAACTTGCTAAAAAATCTTCCATCGTTAGTCCCTCCTTGTGGATCACGACCCGTATAGCTACTTGCTAGTGCGGCAATATTGAGTAGTTGCGCTCTTTATTCTAAGTTCTGAAATTCTGTATTTTTGTGTGCAGGTAAAACCTCAATCAAATTTTAGCACCATTGTCGGAGAGGGATGGTGAGTTATGCTCTTTTTAGATTTACATTTTTGGTTAACTTTCTTCTTTGTTCTTGATGTACAGGTTTGACAACAAGGTATTTTTATTGCAGTGGACATATAAGTAGCCCTGAACTTTGCTCTAGAAAGCAGAGCCCAGAAGCCCTCAGATTTGCTACATTCCTGTGACAATCTAGAGAACTGCTAGCCTGTATTTTTGTAGGTTGGCTGAATTGCAAAGTTTAATATCTGTAGCTATTTATTTCCTTATTTGACTCATTGTATATACATTTCTAACACAACAGTAAAAGGTTAATTGTAAATGCTAAAAATGATTTAAACTATGTATTTAGGCACGTGTCTATTTCGTTACATTTTCTATTTACTGTTGAAGAGTGTTGGAGCCAAGATATGTGTGCATAGCATTTAGTATAAGGTTCATTCTTGTATGAAATATTACTTGAGTGTTACTTTTTTCTATATACTTGTACACTGCACTAAATTGATTTAAGGGTTTGTCCTATAAACAAGATAAGGTGGGAAAGTCATCACCCTCCCTTAGCCCACAAACAATCTCCTCACTCACTAATCCAAGCCTAACTAAAACTGAGTAGACGTTAACCATAGGGGCATCTCGGATTCAAATAGGAGACTGACCTAAGAGGAAAGTTGATTTGAATTTGACTCTTACCAAATCGGTGTCTAAGGTTGGGGATTGAGGGGCACCCCGAAGGCTGGTGGTTTGGCATAATTAGGCCCATTTCTTTAAGTACGGAAACCTCTCACCAATCTTGCCCCTACCTGACCGATTAACTTGTGGTCAGATTCAGCAATATACCCCACGTGGACAGTCTAACTAATTAGGAGTCGTTTAGGTCTGAGGTTTATCCTAACTTAGGTTAGATTTTTTTCTTTTATTTGTTTATTTATTTTTATTTTCTTTGTTTGTGTTTGACACCTCCTGTGTGATATGGCTTATAACAATAATTTTTTCAATTTTAATGGTAACTCATATTACACCCCTACCTTTTTTTCGGATATTACCAATCTGGCATATCATAACTTTAACCTTGTGTGTTGGATTGGTCTTATCGGAATCAATATAACCCATGCCCCCAATCTTATAACCATAATTTTCAAAATAATTTCAACTCTTCACATAGTCAATGGGGATTCACCTCCTCCGAGTCTAATTTTCAACCAACTTATCCTCCTTATCCATCTTGTCCACAATATTTTCAAGATTTATACTCAGTTTCACCAGTTCAAAATAGAAAACCATCAATCTTGAAAATGAGTATGCATGAGTCCAAGCAACAATCACAAAATCTGACGGACTCACAATTTCACCACAAATTCCAAAACAAAACTTCATCTTTTCAAGTCCAATCACAACAAAATGATGAACCAATCGACTACGAAAAGCTGCTTGAAGCCATGATTCAGGCTCAAATCGCTCGTAATCATGACATAGATATAATGGTCCAAACTCTCTATTCTCATCGTTTGACCATTTCTGATGTTGCTAACCATTCTGTTAGAGCCGAAGAATCATGTTGTTTTGGAAAACAAGATTTCATTTCAGCACACCCATTTGAACTTGCCCAAACTCCAAATTTTGAAAATGACATTGACAGATTGGCAAGTTATCCCTTTCCTGAAATTAAACTTGAGAATGAATATGATCGTGAACCTCAACTTGGTGATTCAATTCTACTTCCTGATTCAATAATGACTCCGATGTCTTCACCTGATTTCAATCTTTTTTCAAGTCAACATTGGATCCTGTGCCAATTCATCATGAAATTGAATGACCAATCCTTTATGATCATCATATTGAACTTGACCAATTTCATACTTTTGAAAGTCCCATTGACAAATTGGCAAGTTCTCATTTTTATGAAATTGAACTCAATGAGAAATGTGACCTAGATTCTCAAATTTGTGATCCAATTCAAATTCCTGAATTAATATTGACTCCTATTTTATTACCCAACTTGAGTAATATTTTAGAGCAGTTTTGATTACCATACCAGTCATTCTTGAACTTGAATCACCAATATTAAGTTCATTCCGTTATTGGGAAATGAATGTGGACTTGAGTTTCAACTTCTTAATTTGGACCCACTTCCTAAACCAATCTCAACTCCTGAATCTTTACTTGACTTAAGTCACTTTCCTGAGTCGGTATTAATTCTCGTACTTCCTGAGTCCAAGTCACATTCTATCTTTTCACACCCCATTTTGGGACAAGGGTGTTGATAAAATTGATTCCAAATTTATTTGTGAAATTTGAAAATTAAATGGAGTAAAATTCTTAATAAAAATCATTCATATATACATCATTTTATTGGGTTATATTAGAGAGGTTTCTAGTGAGTTCCTCCGAACTCCACGCAAATTCGATTAGGCTGCATTTCGTGAACCAATCAGATCAGCACCGGAACCACCACCTTAAGGTAACATTTTCCTTCCCTTTCTTCTTTTTCATGCATCCATGCATTAATTCATACATTGAGGACAATGCATAAGATAGGTGTGGGGGAGGGTTCTAACATAACTTAGGTTTTCCTTTTTATTTAAAAAAAATTAACATTTTTTACTTTCAAAAACTTTTTGAAAATAGAAATAATATTATGACCTATATTTTGTAAGAAATTAAGTCAATTTTAAGGAATAAGAAAATCAAAATTAGGATTTCCTATACTTGGTCAAAATAAGATTATTTGTTTAATTTTTAGGGTTAGGAAGATAATTTGTTAAAGTAATTTAGTCTTAATCTTTGCCTTGATGAAATATACGCACTTTATACACTTACACATTTAGGGTTCAAAAACAAAGATTCTTATGACTTATAAATATATATATATGTATACTTATGAAAAATGAACAAATCTAATTATTGATTAGCTAGGTGTTTTGGCCTAAGCAAGCATTAGTATTTATGCAAAAGATGATTAGATAAGTTTGAAAAAAAAGAAATATATATTTATAAAGATCCTCTGATTAAGCTGAGTATTTGTGCCTCAAAAAGCATAAGTATTCACGTCTAAAAGCGGTTCATACAATAAAATTCTTAGTTTTGTGGCCTTTTTTGCTCGAGTACTAAGTCCTTGGGGTGTTTTCTCACCCGGTGCCCTAAGACCGTTTAGCTTGGGAGTCACCGATTAAAGCTCGTTACATGGGCAAATTAGAAAGCCTAATAGAACTAAGGAATAATACCACCAAAAATAAATAAATAAATAAATAAGGCATAAAAGTTAGAATTAAAGAACCTTTAGTTAAAATTTTTACGGTCACGAAAGTGAATATGACGTAGGGTAAAGTAATAGACTAGATGAGAAGTACAATTTAACTTTCTGCCTTGATTGATAACAAGTTTTTGAATAAAAACTAAGTTAAGGAATAAAAATTTCAGTTTTCCTATAACTTATAGATTACTTAATTTTTACAATAATACTTCAAATATTTTTCTCTTTCAAAATGTGTTTTCAAAATACTAATACTTTGTTTCTTTTTCTTTATGGATTTTGTGGGTGTAATCTACTGAAAACCCTCACGAAACAAAACTCGTCCTTTAGGGGAAACCCAGAGTTTTAACGGTTTATTGTACATACTCAGTGCAATCTCATAACCTGCGAAAGTGATCTAAAAATCTTTGATTTAGTTTTATTGTTTTGCTCGAGGACGAGCAAAAGATAGGTGTGGGAGTGTGATTGCACATATTTATTGCATTATTCTTTATTACATTTTCACATTTATCATATAATAAATCTGCTAAATTTCTTATCTTAAATGTTTATTTTGTAGAAAATAATCATGGAGAGAAGAGGATAAAATCAAATAAATATCAATTAAATTCAGATTTAACTAAATCTATTTGGTTAGATGAGGATGATCCCAAATCTAATTGATTAAATTCAATTTTTGGTGAATCAAGTGGTTAAATCTAAAGATCAACTGAAGATAACGTCAAATATAGAGTCTAAATCCAAAGAGATAAATGGATAGAGAGAAGATCAACAGATGAGATGAAACAAATTTGACTCAGATTTTGACTATATACATTTTAATATTGGAACATAACTTTCGCTACCGAAATTCAAATCTAATGATTCAAGATGATCCAGAAAGAAGACCTAAAGGGGTACAACTCTTAAGTTGATCATTATTTCAAATTCTGTCATTTGATAAGTTATATTCAGCAATTAACACGCCAACAAGTTGCAAATCAGAACTGAATATCCACATCAAATCAAGTTTGGAGATAAGGGGAGGATTCAAATTCAGAAACATCCAGCTTCATCCATCTTCATACTCCTCTAACCTCTGCATTTCTCCTATAAATACCTGCAATCTCAAAGGAAAAGGATAAGGATCAAGCAGAGAGTAGAATTTAGGCTATTTTGTAGTTTATAACTTAGATTTTTTATTTTCTTTTATGTAATTTTTTTCATTTATGTAACTTGTTGGCCCAAAGGCCTATCACTCTAGTTTGATGATGATCAACTCATGTAGTTATAGTACTAATGATCTTGTGTTTAATTAGTTACAGATTCATGATCAAGATCTTAGTAGGTGTGGAGCTTCAACAAAGGATTTAAAGTCAAGTTTTGGAGCTAACACGGTTTGATTCAAGAACTTGTGCATCAAGACCACATCAAGTACTCAAGAGGAGTCTAGCTCTATGGATCGTGTTTGGACCAAGTCAAGAAGATGAGAAGACTTCAAGTGAAGACTTCAAGAAGATGAAGACTTGTGTCTAGGTTTGTTTTTATAAGATTTTGTTTTTAGATAAAATGTAAAGGATAGAATAGTTGGTGGATTGCTCAAGTATACCATATACACACACACTCTTGATTAGATGAGTTTTCATTAAAGAATTTTTTTCATTTTAGAAAAGACTTTCATTTTGAAAAATACCGGTTTGGTTTTTGGTATTCCAAGTATTATGTTTTAACCAAAACTATGTTTAGAACTTAAAGTCAAAAACATAGATATTTCACCATGTTTGTGTAGTGGATCATATCCATACACACTATGCTTTAAAAGAGTTTAAATATCTTGTTTTTGTATTTGGTGAAATTTTGGAAAAATAAGTTTTTGAAAAAATCAATTTGGAAAAATACAGTTTTTGTTTTGAGCCAATTTTTCCGAGTTACAAAAATAGTTCAAATCTTTTGTAACATGTCTTAATTTTGTGCAAGCATGTTTGTTTATCAAAGTAAAGTGTTAAAACTATTTTTGTAGATTTTTCATGATTTTATAGGATTTTATTTAAGCCAAAACGACCAACATTTTAATCCCTGAAATTTTGTTTCCAGGCTTCAGCCGATCGACCGGGCGGTCGACCGACGTGCACAGACGTGCACGCCTAGTTCTGGCTGGAGGCCGGTCGACCGACCCAGTCGACCGTCCAGAGAGGTCTGCTCTCTGGAAAGGCCCCGGTCGACCGAGCGGTCGACCGGACAGAGAGCAGTGCTCTCTGTATCCAAGCCACGGTCGACCGACCGGTCGACCGTTGCCCCAACAGTCAGAAAAATGACCGTTAGCGGTCGACCGGGCGGTCGACCGTCAGGCCATCTGGCTCCCAACGGCTAGTTTTTCTAGCTCTATAAATTGGGACATTTGGGGGCTATTTTCTACAAGATTTTCAAGTGGTTTTTGAGCTATTTTTTCCAACTCCATTGTCCATTTAGAGGTTTTCCCACTTGTTTAGAGAGCAAATATTTCCAATCAAAAGGGGAGTTTTATCAAGAGTGTTTTAAAAGTGATTTTCTTGAGTTTTCCTCCACCACTTCCATCCTTGTTTTTCTCACAAACACTTGAGCAACCCATTGACATATTCATTCTATAGGAGTGTTTTTGTGAGAGTGTTTATTGGTGATCAATGTGTCTAGATCACCAAGTGTTCTTTCTTGTATCTTGAAGAGGCGGACGGTTGTGTTCGCGGTGTTTCGAGTTCGAGTGCGAACTTGTTATTTGAGGTGCGGCCTCGGCGAGCTAGTGGGCTCGTGGTGTGTACGGGACTAGGGAGTCCTAGATCTTGTAGGTGCTGCGGCACCGAGTGATCCGGTGGGATCGATTCTAGTGGAAATCCTTCAAGTGTGAAGGCGGGGATGTAGAGCAAGTGTGCTCGAACCTCGAAACAAATCTCCCGTATTTGCGATTGCTCTTTCTCTCTCTCCCTTACTTGTTTATATCTTACATGCTATTATTGTGCTTATCTTTACATGCTTGATATTCATATTGTGCTTAATTGATATATGCTGGGGGATTGTTTGCTAACACTAGTTTTCAACCAAGAGAGCCAACGCGGCACCTCAACTCTTATTTAGAGGAATCTTGAGGAGTTAGTTCAGAACCCTTCACGATGAATTCGGCTACACTCTTGTGTTAAACTTGGTGTTTAGTTTAATAAATTTTAATTCCGCATTAATTGACCATGAGATTAGCCATCACCTATTCACCCCCCTCTAGGTGATTTACAATTGGTATCAGAGCCAAGTGCTCTTGATTTGGGTCTTACAACCTAGAGTTAAAGATCCTCATTTTAGGCTAATCACAATATTTGTACACGCACCATGGATTTCATGTCACCTCCCACCTTTGACATTCTTAACATCCAAACTTGGAAGGTTAAGATGTCCTTGTACCTCAAGGCCCTAGGCATTCATGTTTATTTTGCCACAACTAAAGATTCATATTGTTTAAATGGCAAAAATAATGAGGCTAATATAAAAGCCCTAAATGCTTTAAGATCTACCCTAAATGATGATTATTTATCTAGGATTGCTAATCTTAATTCGGCATTTGTAATTTGGAACTTGTTGACCTCCCTTGGCAAAAAAGATCTATATTATGCGGGGAGCGACTCGGATGTTGGAAGCGACACCTCCAACGTGTGCTACATGGTCCAAGGGGATAACCCCCTTGAGGTAACTACCGAATCTGAGGTAGAAGAAAATGACATGTCATATGATGAACTTGCTTCTTTTTGTCAACAACTCTTAGAAAAATATGACATGCTTAGAAAAGATAATAAAAATTTGAAAAAGAATTTTGATTGCATGATAAAAGAAAATGATTATTTTAAAAATAAGATTGCATGTTTTGAAAAAGAAAATGAGAATTTGAAAAATGAGAATGTTTCCTTACTTTCTAAATTGAATGATTTTTGTGAAGGAAACACTACTTTGAAAAATAAAGTTGTTTTGGTGGAAAAACAAAAAGAAGTTGCTTTGCAAGAAAACAACTCTTTAAAAAGAAAAATGGTTGAAAAAGAAAAGAAAAATGTTTCTAAAAAGAAAAAGACTATTGATCATGCTCTTCATGCCACAACCTTTGATAAAAAATGAAGTTAAATTTTTGAAAAATAAAATTAATTGTTTGAGCTCAACTTTGAGCACATGTGCATTTAATCATAAGAAGTTGGAGTCCTTGTTTTCAAAGAAACAAGTTCCAAATATTCATGCACATCATTCACATCATGCATATGTTACACGTCATGACCACACCCACACTTATATGCATCTTAAGGTGTACAAATGTACACATTGTGGCCGCAAAGCCATTTAGCAAAATTTTGTTATGATAAGATAAATTCTTTAAATTTTGCTAATAAAAATGTTTGGGTTCCTTATAAAGCTAACCCCCAAGGACCCAAAAGAAAATGGGTACCAAAGTCCCCACCTTGTGTATTTGATGTAGGTGAGGGATCTCACAAGACGTGAGAGATTTGGTGCCTTGGTGGTGTTGCATGGACTGGAAGGACACATATTTGATGCGCCGCTATCAAGGAAGTTTGGTGGGACAACCACCATATTTTGGAGACTTAGAGCATAGTTCTTTAGTTTGGTAACTATCTCTAAACCCCTATTTTATTTATTTACATGCTCTTTCATTTGATGATTATTTAGCATGTTCATTTGTGCTTCATGTGGTAAATACATGATTAGATGTAGTATTAGTCAAAACTTGTATTTATACGTATATAAATAGTGAGCAACAAATTAATTCATATATGTTTGCACTTCATTGTTCTTTTGTACTCACTATATGCATATGTATGGGCCAGTTTTGATGATTCTCTCATTTATCCATGTTTTGCCTATTTTTCATGTTTTACTTCATGTATATGTATTTTGTATTCGAATCTAATAAATATACATGTATACCCCATGAGTCATTTGCCTTCATGCAATTTACATTATGGACTCCTTTTATGTTTGGGATATGTATGCATATTGTTAGGATTGGATAAAAACATACATATGCCTAGAATTTTGTTTTTAAGATGAAAAATGAATTTTTTATGAAAAATGAATTTTCATGACTTGTTTAATAAAATAATATTCATGTTTGTTTTTGGAGCTTTATTGATTATTTTCATGAAAATGCTATTTACATGATTTTTGAACACTCACACTTTATTTTGTTTATTCATGACTTTATTTCATGATTATTTTTTGAGCCTTATAGATTTTGAGTGTCAACTCTTGTGTATTTGGTATGATTCATGAAAAAATATGATTTAGTTTCATATTTTGAAGGATCTCTAACTAGTTTTCAAAAATTATCTTTAACTAGTTATCTATTCTTCAATTTGGTAGTGGTTTTCACTACTAAAATATTTTCAAAACATTATTTTTGAAAACCCCTTCCAACACCGTAATGGGAGGATGGATGGGCGATTATGCCTTGTAAGCTTCATTGAAAATCTTTTATCTTGAGCATATGAAGGGTGGAAGGTTATGAGTTATATACTTGATCTCTATTGGTATTTTCATTTTGTATATACTCATATTTTGTTTTCTATATATGTATGCTTCATTTCAAATAATATCAATTTCTATTGGTATACTTATTTTCATACATATATATGATTTATTTGTGCTTAATTTAAAATAGGTTTATAGGCTTAAAGCACAAAGTTTGTTTATACTCAGCTTGATTCAAATTCTTATTTTCAATTGGTATCTCAATTGATTGTTTAATAAGCAGTGTTTTAAATGTCGGCCGACATTTTCGAAATGTCGGCCGACATTTCGTTTTCAAGCACTCACCGCCACGACATCCCCATCCGCATTTGAAATGGCGTTTTGGAAAATGTCGGCCGACATTTCGGGAAAAATCCGATATGTCGACCGACATTTCGGAAAAATGTCGGTCGACATTTCGGGAAAAACCAGTATATTGATTGTCTTGGAAGTTGGAGCAATTGAGAAATTTTAACAATGGATTAATGTATATATGTAAAATGTTTAAGTTAAGTATATATATATCCTAAATATATTTATGTAGTTTTGCATAAGTTGTATATGTATTACCTTGATAAGAATTTTAAAATTACATCATTTAAGCATGTAGGATATATATTTGTCATCCGTCATGACGTCCGAAATTTACTAGATGGCCCCGAAATATCTCCGAAATCTGAAATCCAACATTCGATTACGACATCCGACATTTCCCTGAAATCTGACATTTAAAACACTGTTAATAAGCTTATGCATTAGTTTTAAAATTGATATTTTTATTGATATCAAAAATATGCAATAATTTTCATTTGGTATCAATATGATTCTATTTTTGTTTAAAATTCAAAATTTGTAATGTTTATTTACAATTAGTATTGGTATCTTAAAATTTGATTACAATTGGTATCTTAAAATTTTGTTTATATGATTTGATTTACTAAGATATCTCAAAATTTGTTTTATTGAGAAAAACTCAAAATTTGTTTTTAATGAGAAAATTAAAAATGTTTTGATGTGTATTGTCTATATGCAAGGGGAGCTTAACATCTCTTCTGCGTATAGATTCATGTTGAGTGTATCTTATATTGAGGAGTTTGACAACTCTTCTTTATGCGGTAAACGTGTGTAGGCGGAGCTTCACATCTCCTTTTATGCATTACATATTATGCGTTATGTGAATTAAGGCTTGTCATCCCTCCTTCATATAATGTATATATGTAGGGAAGTTAACTTAGCGTCTTCCTCTTCATGAATGTATATCGCATATATCCTTTATTGATTTGTTTAATGTCATCCCTTTTATTGATTTTTGCTTTTGACAAAAAGGGGGAGAAAAATTTTGTTTTTACTTTAACCCCTTTGTTGATGATTGACAAAAAGAGGGAGAAGTATTTTAGTACATATGCATGTTTTTCTTACTTTATTCATAAAGGGAGAGAAGGTTTTATATTTATGCATATATGTTTTGTATTGCAAATAGGAGAAAAAGAATTTGATTTGTTTTATACTTGTTAGCATGTTTATCTCCATATATTTGCATACATGTTTATGAGCATTCATTGCATATTTATTTGTTTATTTTTATGCATGAGTTAAGGGGGAGCTTCCTTGAAGCTTTACTTTAATCCATGCATATATAACTCCATGAGTTTTGTCATCATCAAAAAGGGGGAGATTGTTGGCTCAAAGGCCTATCACTCTAGTTTTGATGATGATCAACTCATGTAGTTATAGTACTAATGATCTTGTGTTTAATTAGTTACAGATTCATTATCAAGATCTTAGTAGGTGTGGAGCTTCAACAAAGGATTTAAAGTCAAGTTTTGGAGCTAACACGGTTTGATTCAAGAGCTTGTGCATCAAGACCACATCAAGTACTCAAGAGGAGTCTAGCTCTATGGATCGTGTTTGGACCAAGTCAAGAAGATGAGAAGACTTCAAGTGAAGACTTCAAGAAGATGAAGACTTGTGTCTAGGTTTGTTTTTATAAGATTTTGTTTTTAGATAAAATGTAAAAGACAGAATAGTTGGTGGATTGCTCAAGTATACCATATACACACACTCTTGATTAGATGAGTTTTCATTAAAGAATTTTTTTCATTTTAGAAAAGACTTTTCATTTTGAAAAATATCGGTTTGGTTTTTGGTATTCCAAGTATTATGTTTTAACCAAAACCATGTTAGAACTTAAAGTCAAAAACATAGATATTTCACCATGTTTGTGTAGTGGATCATATCCATATACACTATGCTTTAAAAGAGTTTAAATATCTTGTTTTTGTATTTGGTGAAGTTTTCGAAAAAAACAAGTTTTTGGAAAAATCAATTTGGAAAAATACAGTTTTTGTTTTGAGCCAATTTTTTCGAGTTACAAAAATAGTTCAAATCTTTTGTAACATGTCTTGATTTTGTGCAAGCATATTTGTTTATCAAAGTAAAGTGTTAAAACTATTTTTGTAGATTTTTCATGATTTTATGGGATTTTATTTAAGCCAAAACGACCAACATTTTAATCCCTGAAATTCTGTTTCCAGGCTTCAGCCGGTCGACCGACCGGTCGACCGAGGTCTGAAGTCGGTCGACCGGGCGGTCGACCGACGTGCACAGACGTGCACGCCTAGTTCTGGCTGGAGGCCGGTCGACCGACCCAGTCGACCGTCCAGAGAGGTCTGCTCTCTGGAAAGGCCCCGGTCGACCGAGCGGTCGACCGGACAGAGAGCAGTGCTCTCTGTATCCAAGCCACGGTCGACCGACCGATCGACCGTTGCCCCAACAGTCAGAAAAATGACCGTTAGCGGTCGACCGGGCGGTCGACCGTCAGGCCATCTGGCTCCCAACGGTTAGTTTTTCTAGCTCTATAAATTGGGACATTTGGGGGCTATTTTCTACAAGATTTTCAAGTGGTTTTTGAGCTATTTTTTCCAACTCCATTGTCCATTTAGAGGTTTTCCCACTTGTTTAGAGAGCAAATATTTCCAATCAAAAGGGGAGTTTTATCAAGAGTGTTTTAAAAGTGATTTTCTTGAGTTTTCCTCCACCACTTCCATCCTTGTTTTTCTCACAAACACTTGAGCAACCCATTGACATATTCATTCTATAGGAGTGTTTTTGTGAGAGTGTTTATTGGTGATCAACGTGTCTAGATCACCAAGAGTTCTTTCTTGTATCTTGAAGAGGCGGACGGTTGTGTTTGCGATGTTTCGAGTTCGAGTGCGAACTTGTTGTTTGAGGTGCGGCCTCGGCGAGCTAGTGGGCTCGTTGTGTGTACGGGACTAGAGAGTCCTAGAGCTTGTAGGTGCTGCGGCACCGAGTGATCCGGTGGGATCGATTCTAGTGGAAATCCTTCAAGTGTGAAGGCGGGGATGTAGAGCAAGTGTGCTCGAACCTCGAAACAAATCTCCCGTATTTGCGATTGCTCTTTCTCTCTCTCCCTTACTTGTTTATATCTTACATGCTATTATTGTGCTTATCTTTACATGCTTGATATTCATATTGTGCTTAATTGATATATGCTGGGGGATTGTTTGCTAACACTAGTTTTCAACCAAGAGAGCCAACGCGGCACCTCAACTCTTATTTAGAGGAATCTTGAGGAGTTAGTTCAGAACCCTTCACGGGGAATTCGGCTACACTCTTGTGTTAAACTTGGTGTTTAGTTTAATAAATTTTTAATTCCGCATTAATTGACCATGAGATTAGCCATCACCTATTCACCCCCCTCTAGGTGATTTACAATACTAAGAAAAGAAGAGATTTTCATAGAAGAATAAAAGCAAGTTTGTATTGAAGGTGACACCGGTTTAAGTGAGTCTATTCTTCTATTGTTATTTGAATCAAATTAAGGTTTCTTTTTCTTCTTTACTCTTGTTTTCGTTTGCTTTCCTCTTCTGTGTTTGTGAATCTAAATGAGTCCAATAGCCTCAAAGTTGCCTTACCCTTGCAAGTGTTGTAAATGGCTTATGGTGATGGATAGTCATTCCTATGCTATTGTAGCTTGCCCCTTTCATTTTGTAGTGTAAATCGAGAATGGGAAAGATCCTATTTGTAATATTTCTCTCGCCTTCAAGTAAAGATAAATCGTCGACACGGGTCAAAGGTAAGCAGATAACGAAGAGATAAGTAAGTATTTCTTTTAGGTTTTCTTTTTTTTCTTTTAACTCTTAGTTTAGAACACCACAATCTCCAAACTCTTCTATCCCTCTTTTCAATTTTTTTGTATATATCAATTTTTCTATTTTTTCACCTTCTCAATCTACCACCTTCTTCTTAAGTTAACTATAACTCCATTTTTCTCTTTCTTTTAAAGAACTAAAAGAAGATCTTTAACCAGTTTTTGTAACCAAAAAAAAGAACTTGCTTAAAAAGCTTCTATCGCTGGTCCCTCCTTAAGGATCACGACCCACATAGCCACTTGCTATTGCGGTAGTATTAAGTACTTGCACTCTTTATTTTAAATTCTGAAATTCTATATTTTTGTGTGCAGGTAAAATCTCAATCAAATAGCGATATTTATTTATAAATCTTTTTTTTAAAATGGGCATCTAGAGGGAATTGAACCTAGGTTGCTCCGTTACCATATTTAAGTCCCTGCCACTACACTAAAACTCTTTGGTTGTGATAAGAGTTGAGGGTAATATTTTTATATTCTAACAGTTTCATTTTAGTTCCATTAGAGAATCCCTAAAGAAAAATATCTAGCAACTTTGTCATACACTTTTGAATTCATCCAACATATGCAAAGAGAGGAAGTATCATAGAAAATAAAGGAAACCATGAAACCACATTCCAAAAAACACTTCTAAAGATGAATCATCAAAGTATGATATGTGATGAGGACATCACCAGTCGTCAGTTGTTTTTTATGCCTTAGTTTATTTTTGAGTTATTGTCTATTTTGTGTAAGTGTTTAGTACCACATCGGTTATTCCCTAAAAATGTTTTTTATAAAAGCCTATAAATAAGTATTAGACTTCTTTTATTCAGTAGACAATGATGAAATAAAAACTTTTCAATTAAATTTTCTTGAGTGTGCTCTTGAGTATTGGAGTGTGAAACCCGTAGTGTAAGAGGTGTGATATCCAAATCTACCTGATTCTATCTCTAAGCCCCAATTCCTCTTTTCATTTTTCTTGTTAACTATTTCCCAATTTTTAATTTGAAGGTGATTACGATCATACCCGTTTTACATCAATTTGGCATCAGAGCTTTGGTCCCAATCTCCTTTGAATTTCATCCCTTCTCCAAAACCCTAAATCTAAATCCTTAGATCTACTTCAAAAAAATCTTTGTTTCTCCAAACCCTAACTTCTTCCACTTTCCAGATCTAGACCCAAACCCTCGATTACTCTAAAAAAATTACTGTTCATCGCGGTTACTGTTCCGTGAACAGTAATCACCGCGGTTACTGTTCCATGAACAGTAATCACCCTGATTATTTTCATCTCCCCCACCCCCAACCAGTCTGGAGACCATTTCTCGTCCGTTCGGAGTCTATTTCAAGCTCTGTTCGAAGCGTTGGGTTCGTGACTAAGCCCCGGAGCCACTAAAGAGAATTTGTAGTACTATAGTAGCAGATCTGACCTCAAGGAGCCTATATTTAGAGCCATGATTGTCCCTGCAGCAGAAAATTAGCATTTCAGGCCACATTTTCAGCCTGATTTGAGTCTCGTTCAAGCCACTGAGATTCTTGGGTAACTTTTGATCTTTATTCACTAAATTTTATTCATGAAGTTTTACTTTTGTGACAAATACATATATACTAATGGTAATGAGAAGGAGGTTAAAAGGGACATGTATGCAATTCTCCCATATTTTCGGGGTTCTAATGATTTTGATGGGTACGAAAAGTAGGAAAATCATCTTGAAGATTTTTTCAGATATTTTGCATTAACACCTGCACAAAGATACCACTATGCTTAAATGAAACTGACTGGAGAAGTTTATTGGTGGTAGGAAGATAGTCATATTAACTTTTGAGATTAACTTATCTTACAAGAGTTTCTTCGCACTCGATATGCCTCACACCTCGATGGGCCACAATTTAGCATCTGATCGTTGAATGTAAGGAGATTCTCGTTGGCATAGTAAAGATGCTAGAAAACAAGGTGATATAGGTTGTTGAAGATCCAAAACCAGAAGTTGATGATAAGCCCGGGCCAGAAGTTGTTGCTAAGTTGGTATCATAAAAAGAGGAGATTTCCCGACAGCCCATAGAAGCTATAAATCTGCCTATTGAGACCCTTATAGATCTTCCAGCAGAGCCTTCTATGGATCTAGGACCACGATGGCAGCTATGAGGTCCACGTTTTTCTTTCCTGATGTGTATGATCCCCTGCAGATCCTTATTCGCAAGAGATCGATAAATTGGTATACAGTGGAGTTGAGTTGACCTTTCACGCTGCATGTATCTTACTCAAGCTCCCATCGACGGTCACCTGCTTGTCACGAAAGCCAGTTCCACCACCACCACCACGGCTTCGATGTAATGAACTAGTGTTGTTACCACGACCACCACCTTAGCCCGATTGAGATGCGTCGTGAGGGAAGCTCTCACTTGATAGGGTCGAGTTTCTCTCACCCCAGAGAAAATGATGAGGACATCACCAGTTGCTAGTTGTTGTTTTTTTATGCCTTAGTTTATTTTTGAGTTGTCTTCTTATTTTACGTGGGTGTTTAGTACCACATCGGTTATCCCCTAGAAATGTTCTTCTATAAAAGTCTATAAATAAGTTTCTTTTATGCAGTAGATAATGATGAAATAAAAACTTTTTCAGTTAAATTCGCTTGAGTGTGCTCTTAAGTATTGGGATGTGAAGCTCGCGCAAGGGGCGTGAAGCCCAAATCTGTCTGGTTCTATCTATAAACCCTTCTCTTTTCATTTTCCTTGTTAAACCCTAGTTCCTAATTTTTAATTTGAAGGGGATTGCGATTCTACCCGTTTTACATCAATATGTCTAGCCATTTGCACAAACAGATCTCTCCTCAACAGACAAAACTTAGAAGAAGAATCCAATATATGCATGTTTCAACCAGATCTTTGTGCATGATTAAATTACACAAACTGGAAAGAGTATGCTAGATTGCTTGGTGGTTTCTGCAACATTTATCTTGCAGCTTATGGTAGTCAGGGATGAATGATGATAAAGGCGAAAATAATTAAACCATAATTATGTGTCAGTTCCAAGACCAACCCCCACCCCACCCCCCAAAAAAAAAAAAAAAAAACGCTAAAAGAATAAATGCTTGTAAAGAAACTGCAAATGGAAATATATAAACAGATCTTGTCAAATTGTATGTTAAAAATTTTGATACGAAATTCGACGAGTCGATTGAAACTACATTATTGTGTTCCACATAGAATAAGCTTCGGTATCTAAGGATAAACCTGATGGTGTAGTTACCTTGCATGATTAGCAATTAATATAGGATCAAGGTCACAACGAACATCCTTTAGATCTGAAGACCATTTTGCCGATAAGACCCCTGTAACTATCACATCATCTGAAGCATGGAAAATTAATGGTATGTCAGGAGAAATTGGTACAGGAAGCTGTCGAGACCTCACAATGGGATCCAACCACTAAATTGAAATGTAAAAAAGAACTAATGATATGGTATAGGAAGCTGTGGATACACGTATTGACAATGGATCCAACAACTACATTGAAATTAAAAAAAAATGTGAACCTATAAAGACAACTGTTATGAAATTCTGCAATAAGCAAAGCTACATAGAAGAAACAGTCATAAATTCACCAACCCAAAGCAACCAGTCATAAGAGAGAAACTGTAGTGTTTCTAATTAATTATTCTGTCTCCTTTTAACTTCTATAACCATCCCCAATCATTTTATCCTAATTTGTCATAATTAGATCACAATTAAAAGAAACAGTCATAAACTATAGCCTACAAGTAAATTCACCAACCCATGGCTAGGCATATTGGCTCCCGGGACTCTAAGTAAATCCTTAAATGGCGACGAGGCAGGCAAAAGAATGAATAGAAGAGAAGGAGCAAAAGGGTGACAAGGTGGGGAAACAGATGACAACTATTTTGGAATTACCACAATCATAAAGATTAACAGCTGTATTTACTTATCTAGTGCAAGGATCTACCTTAATTGGAGCCCACAACATCCCAAAATGAGTGATTCATATCCATATCTTTACATTTGCATCCTCTCTTCCCCCACACCCAAAGGAAGAACAAGTTGTTGGCCCAAAGGCCTTCCACTCTAGTTTTGATGATGATTAACTCATGTAGTTATGTGTACTAATAATCTTGTGATTTTAGTTTCAGATCATTAATCAAGTTATTAGTAGGTGATTAGCTTCAACAAGATGATTTTAAAGCTTTCACATGTTGATTCAAGAGCCCGAGCGTCAAAGATCATATATAGCACTTGCTCGGTGGATCAAAGAGTTTTGGATCGAGTCGGCTTGGAGATTGCGCTCTACAAGAAGACATCGGTACCTAATTTAGTTTTGTGTTTAGATCCAAATTGTAAAGATTAGAATAGTATGATATGCTCAAGTTCACAAAACACACACGTTTCATGTTTTGGTTTTCGGTTTTAGGTTTAACCGATCTTGGTTTTCATGAATAGATAGATCAAAACAAGTTTACATGGTTTAATGTACATTAGATTTGTTCTATATACATGCATGCTTCAACTCTTAAACAAACTTGGCTTGATAGTCTATTTCATGTGTTTTATGTTTTGGTAATTCTAACAAAACATATTTTGGAATTAAAGTCAAAAACATGGATATATATATATATATATATATATATATATATATATATATGTTTCATGTATATAGGATTATATCCATATACATCATGCATAAATGTTGTTTAATATCATGTTTTTGTATTTGGATGAGTTTTGGACAAAACGTATTTTCTATTCAAAAATCCAAGTTTTTAGAAAATACAGTTTTTGGTTTTGGCAAAATTTCTATAACACAAAAATAGTTCAAAATGTTTGAGATTTGTGTTAAACTTTTTAACACAAGTTTGTATTTCAATATAAAATGAGAAAACTATTTTTGTGGAATTTTAGAGATTTTATGGGAATTTTTTTAAGTCTTTAAAAACTCAGTTTTTCCCTGATCTGCAGCTGCCAGGCTAGGCCGGTCGACCGTAGCGGTCGACCGACGTGCACGGATACGTGCACGCTGGCTGCCCCTTTAGCCGGTCGACCGCACGGTCGACCGACTAAGAGCAGGTTGCTCTCTGTTTGTTTCGGTCGACCGGACGGTCGACCGCCCAGAGAGCCGTTGCTCTCTGGTTCTGGGGACGGTCGACCGCACGGTCGACCAGTAGCTGCCAACGGTTAAAAATTGACCGTTGGACGGTCGACCGGACGGTCGACCGGTAGGTCATTTTTGGCAGTTTCTGCTGCCAACGGCTAGTTTTCCAAATGGGCTATAAATACCCCATTGGAAAGAGTTTTTCAATAAGATTTTTTGTGCGAATTTTTCCTGACTCTCTAGTGTTTTCACAGCAATCAAAAGAAGTTTTTGGGCTTTAAATTGTTCAATCTATTTGGTGTTTTTGTTAGGGTTTGGAAAATCAAGAAAGGGTTTTTGGGAAAAGATTTTGATTCAACTTCTTCATCTTGGTTTCTAGTTTTTCCCAAAGATTTTCTTTGAGTTTTTGATTTCCATTCCTTTGGTTTTCTCCACACTTGAGCTACATCTACTATCTTATTCTATAGGATCTTTGTGTGGGAAAGAAATTGTTTGTGGTTGTTGTTTAGACCACCAAGTTAAAAACCCAATCTTTGCTTGGCTTTGTGCCTTTCCCTCATTGTGTTGAGAAGGTTGTGCATTTGGGTTCTATCCCTCAAGTGGTGAGGTGATCCTTGTGTAAGCTTTGTGCTTATCCCTCAAGTTGTGAGGTGATTGTTTGTTGGCTTGGAGTTGTGCCTAAAGGAGGAGGTTGTGTTTGTAAGGAGAGGAGTTGGGTACTCCTTGTAATTGTTATTGCCCCAAATCCTCGGTGGAGGTTCCCTTTGTGGGAGTCCTTTGTGGACAAGCTAGTGGACTTAAAATCCTTCTGGGTGAAGGCGGGGATGTAGAGCTGGTGCTCGAACCTCGAAACATATCTTGTTGTTTGCGCTTGATCCCTTGGCTCTCTCTCTACTTTGTGCCTTGCTTCTATTCATATTGTGCATTCATAATTATTTGCTTGGCTTGTTTGAGTGTGCATCTCTTGTTATTGCAATTAGTTTTTTAAATTCCGCATTAAGTTCATTAGATTAGCATAATCACCTATTCACCCCCCCTCTAGGTGATTTTCTATTGGTATCAGAGCCTCCGCTCCTGATATTTAGGTTTAACCACCTAGGAGTAAGATCTTGGTTTGCTAATCTTCATTTGCACACATTTAGTTTGCACTCATGGATAGCCCTCCTATATTTGACTTTTTTAGACTTGATGTTTGGAAGGCCAATAATGACTAGTCACTTAAAAAGCCTAGGACATCTAGTTTATCAAGCCACTACTCAAGAATTCTACCCAAATGCTAGCAAGCATAGAAAGGCCAATGCATTAGCACTTAAAACACTTAGAGTATCTCTTAATGAAGATCTTTTACCGGTGTTTGATCATTATGATTCGGCTTTTACAGTTTGGAGAATATTGACTTCTCCCGAGCTTCCAAGGATCATTAACAAGTTGAGGAGATCTAGGAGAGACAAGTCCGACGAGCATTGCCTCATGGTCTAAGGGAAAGACTCCCTTGAGGTACAATCGGATTCTCAACTAGATGATAGCCCTAGTTCCTATTGCCATGGTTGTTTTGAAGTTCAAACTTTAAATATGGAACTTGCTCAAAAGCTTGAAAATTTTGTGGAAAAACATGACCTTTTGAAAAAGAATAATCTTGAACTAAAAGAAGAAATGAAGCATTTGTGCTCAACTTTTGAATCGGTTTTGCAAAAGAAGGAAGAGATTACTAGTGAACGTGACTCACTAAGATCTCAACTAGACCTTACCCTAAAAGAGATTGATGTTTTAAAAGGCAAAAATGATTGTGATGATGTTGTGAAAAACAATGAGGTTTTATCTTCTAAATTGGATTTTGTTTTAAAAGATAACATTGTTTTGAAAAATGAAATTGATTTCATTACAAAAGAATTGGATTTAGTATTAAAGAAAAATGAATCTTTGAAAATTGATATTGATTCTCATGTGTGCCATACTAGTGTAGCTTCTTCTTCTAGCACACCTTTTGCATGCTCGACTTTATCTTCAACTATTGAAAATGATATAAATGTTTTGAAGAAAAGTGTTGATTGTTTGGGCTCCACTTTGAGCCAATGTGTTTTAAATCATACACGCTTGGAAACCTTGGTTCGTAAGAAACAAGTTCCATCTTTGCATGCACACCCATCACGGCATACACATGCTTCCCACGGTCACCACCATCACATGTATGCTCATGTGTACATTTGTACACATTGTGGTCGAAAAGGCCACCTTGCTAGATTTTGCTATGATCGTTTACATATTGAAAATTTAGCAAATAATCTTGTTTGGGTTAGGAAAGATACTAACCCCTATGAACCCAAAAGAAAATGGGTACCAAAGACCACCCCTAAAATATTTGATGTATGTGTGGGCTCTCGCATCACGTGAGAGTAACGGTGCCTTGAGGTGGATGCGTTCCAAGCTTAAAGAGAACCATTTTTGGATGCATCACTTTCAAGGGGAGTTTGGTGGGAGGACCACCTTGTTTTGGAGAACTTGAGAGATGCCTTCATCGGTTTCGGTATCTATCTCTAACTCCCGTTTATATTTACATGCTTTTCATGTTCATCTATTTATAGCATGTCATGTTTTATTGTTCATTATGCTTATGTCATGTTGATTAGATTAGTGATATACATATTTAGTTACTTGAGACACCCATATTTTATATGGATTTATATTTAGTGTTCTCACCTTATTTAAACTAATATGTATGCACTAGATCTAATGTACATGCATATACATAATGATCATATGAATGTTTATGATAATTTGTTTTGATGACTCATGTTTTGTTTAGTATGTTGAATGCCATGTTTATTAGACTTTTGACGTGCATGTATAGCTTTTGAGATCACCCATGTTTAGATAGACCCATTTATTGTGTTCTCACCATTCGTTTAGCTATTTTGTATTTCATGATTCTAATAGCATGTGGATTTACTTCATGATCATTTTTATGTCTATCATGTTGATTTATGTGTCGTTTTATGCTTCATGATTTGAATATATGTTTAGATGTTAGTTTTCATGAAAACTAGGATTTATACTTGTATATAGAATGGGCCACAAGTAAATCTTTTTATGTTTGTGCTTGAATGCCTATTTGTACCCATTAGATGTGCTAGTATAGTCTAGTTTTGATGATTCATACATTCTAACTTGTATTCCCTTTTTGGACATATTTTATGATCATGTGTTTTCACTTTATGTATATGTTTATTTTGCCAAACTTTAAAATATACATGTATACCCCTTGAGTCATTTGCTTTTTATGCAAATCTTTATTATGGACTCAAATTGTGTTTAGGGATATGTATGTATACTTTTTGTGTTGTCAAAACATACATATGCTTTGAAGTATAATTAGTTTTATTGAAAATTTTATATTTTCATGTTTCATGTTTTAAAGGAATTTAAATCGAGCTTAATTGAATATTTTCATGTTGATATGTGTCACATTATACTTGTACACTCACTTTATTAGGTTTCTCATGACTTTGTTTTCATGAGTATGATATGGGCTTTATGGATTTTGAGTGTTTAGTGGTCTTGTGAATTACATGTGTTTCATGAAAAACAATTTTGTTTTATTCCTTTCTTGAAGGATTTCGTACTAGTTAACAAGATTTCCCATTTAACTAGTTCGTATTCTTCTTGTGGTAGAGATTTTCAAACGTACCTTATTTTCAAACCTAATTTTAAAAACCCCTACCATCAAAGGGTGGTTGGATGGGAGATCATGCTCATGTATGCCTTATAGTGAAAATCATTTTAAACTTGAACATGATTGGGAGGCTAGTTATATGAGATATACACTTGATATTATTGTTGTTTCAATTGGTATCATTGAAATTCTTTTAATTGGTATCAACATTGACATTGTTGTATACTCATATATTTTTTTTATATGTATGCTTGCACTTCAAAGAGTATCAATTTCAATTGGTATCTAATTTTCATACATATATATATGTTTTTATTTGTGCTTATTATATTCATATATCTTAGAGCACAAATTTTGATCATGATAAAGCTTGTTTTATAATGACTATCTTGTTTCAATTGACTAGTTTTCAATTGGTATCCATATACAAGCTTTGCATGTTTTTATTCGGTAATTCATAAAGAGGGAGGAACCTTGTATTTCATCTTTCAATTGGTATTTGATTTCCACTCCCATACTTTATAATTGAAAATTTCAATTTGGTATCATATATTCAAAATGAAAAATATTTACAATTGGTATCAAAATCCTTGTTTAGAAATTCAAAATTTGGTATGTTTAATTTCAATTGGTATCAAGATTGTTATTCTTATAATTGGTATAAATGTTTTTATGTTTACCTTAAATTGGTATCAAAATGCTACTTTGACATATTTTCACTTGATATCTTAATTGATAGTCACCCCTATTTGGTTTTGTTTTGTTTTAGACAAAGGGGGAGAACATTGTCTTTATTAACCCTTTTGTTGATTCATGGTTTCAAACAAAAAGGGGGAGAAAAATTTATTGATTTGGTTTTGCTTTTACCCCTTATTGATGAGTGTTTCTTTGTATTAAAAAGGGGAGAAGATTTCGTTTTGTTTTGGTTTTTACCCCTTTATTGATGATTGACAAAAAGGGGGAGAATTATTTGAGAAGTTTTATATATGCATGTTTATGTTTTGCATATATTAAGTTTAATTTAGTTTAATTTTAATTGGTATCTAGAGCATGTTTTGTTTTTAAACATTTCATTGGTATCTAGAGCCTTTTATTGTTTATGCATTTCTATGCATTCATGTTTAAGAGCCTTCATTGCATATTTATGTTTATTTGTTTTATGCATGAGTTAAGGGGGAGCTTCTTTGAAGCTTAACTTTGATTCATGCATATATAACTCCATGAGTTTTGTCATCATCAAAAAGGGGAGATTGTTGGCCCAAAGGCCTTCCACTCTAGTTTTGATGATGATTAACTCATGTAGTTATGTGTACTAATAATCTTGTGATTTTAGTTTCAGATCATTAATCAAGTTATTAGTAGGTGATTAGCTTCAACAAGATGATTTGGAAGCTTTCACATGTTGATTCAAAAGCCCGAGCGTCAAAGATCATATATAGCACTTGCTAGGTAGAATAAAGAGTTTTGGATCGAGTCGGCTTGGAGATTGCGCTCTACAAGAAGACATCGGTACCTAGTTTAGTTTTGTGTTTAGATCCAAATTGTAAAGATTAGAATAGTATGATATGCTCAAGTTCACAAAACACACACGTTTCATGTTTTAGTTTTCAGTTTTAGGTTTAAGCGATCTTGGTTTTCATGAATAGATAGATCAAAACAAATTTATATGGTTTAATGTATATTAGATTTGTTCTATATACATGCATGCTTCAACTCTTAAACAAACTTGGCTTGATAGTCTATTTCATGTGTTTTATGTTTTGGTAATTCTAACAAAACATATTTTGGAATTAAAGTCAAAAACATGGAAATATATATGTTTCATGTATATAGAATTATATCCATATACATCATGCCTAAATGTTGTTTAATATCATGTTTTGTATTTGGACGAGTTTTGGACAAAACGTATTTTCTATTCAAAAATTCAAGTTTTTAGAAAATACAGTTTTTGGTTTTTGGCAAAATTTCTATAACACAAAAATAGTTCAAAATGTTTGAGATTTGTGTTAAACTTTTTAACTCAAGTTTGTATTTCAATATAAAATGAGAAAACTATTTTTGTGGAATTTTAGAGATTTTATGGGAATTTTTTTAAGTCTTTAAAAACCCAGTTTTTCCCTGATCTGCAGCTGTCAGGCTAGGCCGGTCGACCGTAGCGGTCGACTGACGTGCACGGATACGTGCACGCTGGCTGCCCCTTTAGCCGGTCGACCGACTGAGAGCAGGTTGCTCTCTGTTTGTTTCGGTCGACCGGACGGTCGACCGCCCAGAGAGCTGTTGCTCTCTGGTTCTGGGAACGGTCGACCGGTAGCTGCCAACGGTCAAAAATTGACCGTTGGACGGTCGACCGGACGGTCGACCAGTAGGTCATTTTTGGCAGTTTCTGCTGCCAACGGCTAGTTTTCCAAATGGGCTATAAATACCCCATTGGAAAGAGTTTTTCAATAAGATTTTTTGTGCGAATTTTTCCTGACTCTCTAGTGTTTTCACAGCAATCAAAAGAAGTTTTTGGGCTTTAAATTGTTCAATATATTTGGTGTTTTTGTTAGGGTTTGGAAAATCAAGAAAGGGTTTTTGGGAAAAGATTTTGATTCAACTTCTTCATCTTGGTTTCTAGTTTTTCCCAAAGATTTTCTTTGAGTTTTTGATTTCCATTCCTTTGGTTTTCTCCACACTTGAGCTACATCTACTATCTTATTCTATAGGATCTTTGTGTGGGAAAGAAATTGTTTGTGGTTGTTGTTTAGACCACCAAGTTAAAAACCCAATCTTTACTTGGCTTTGTGCCTTTCCCTCATTATGTTGAGAAGGTTGTGCATTTGGGTGTATCCCTCAAGTGGTGAGGTGATCCTTGTGTAAGCTTTGTGCTTATCCCTCAAGTTGTGAGGTGATTGTTTGTTGGTTTGGAGTTGTGCCTCAAGGAGGAGGTTGTGTTTGTAAGGAGAGGAGTTGGGTACTCCTTATAATTGTTATTGCCCCAAATCCTCGGTGGAGGTTCCCTTTGTGGGAGTCCTTTGTGGACAAGCTAGTAGACTTAAAATCCTTCTGGGTGAAGGCGGGGATGTAGAGCTGGGTGCTCGAATCTCGAAACATATCTTGTTGTTTGCGCTTGATCCCTTGGCTCTCTCTCTCTCTACTTTGTGCCTTGCTTCTATTCATATTGTGCATTCATAATTATTTGCTTGGCTTGTTTGAGTGTGCATCTCTTGTTATTGCAATTAGTTTTTTAAATTCCGCATTAAGTTCATTAGATTAGCATAATCACCTATTCACCCCCCCCCCCTCCAGGTGATTTTCACAAGCTACCCTCCCAACTCACGCTTGCAAGCTGTTCTTCTCTAGATTGATGAAGGATGGACAGATGTACATTGTGTGTGTTCGTGTCTTAATATGTGAGAGAGAGAAAGAGAATTAATAGACTATATAACATGGATGATTACAAGATTGATACCTCCAGCTTTAACAATGTCAACAAGATCGTCCATTAAAATAACAGGAATTGAACGAGGTATCGATCCCACACCCAATACTTGTGTGCTCTCTTGGATTTTAATCTCTTGATAATCGTGGCAGACTATGCTGTCCAGTACAAATTGGAAATTCATCCCCTCACAAACTTTAGTCCCCTGAAACAAAGAAAAGATTTCAAAATTGGTCAAAAGATGTACAGTCAACCACCAAGTGCCAAAGACCAGCCCCTGAATCCTGGCTGAGGTTGTAAAGGGTTGGGATGGATAGTGGGAAGTCCCAGGTTCAAGTCCTGGCTACAGCTTTGTGGGGGAGGGGGGTGGTGGTCACATTTCTAATTATGTTACTCAAGGTGTTCAAACATATGGGAGGAATAAATACAGAAAATGGTTCACCACTGGGTATAAAGAACAGCAAGCGCCTACAAAATAGCAGAAAAGGAAAGTACAGAACATGCAATATAGCGAATGGTAAAAGAGGATCATACCCGAGATGGGCAGCTGCTGGGGAGTCTTATAGAATTTCCAGTTTCTAGCTCAGGATGAACTTTGAATCTACACATAAAATCAAGAAAAATAAGAATTAATTGCCTCAAAGCAAAATAATACAAATGCAATAGTTATATTTACTGAAATAGATGTTTCACAGTTTCAAGCAGGAGACTGGCAAATAAATCATTGGTGCTAACTGCAGAAGAAAAGGTAGATTATATAGTTTGATAGTAGATATGTTAGCATTACCTCATAAAATATAATAACACAAGAGTTGCAAGCAAGGGTCTCCCCACAGTATTGCAGGAATTACCATAATTTTAATGGAAAAGAATTGTAGGTGCCCATCAATCAAAATAGGGCAGCCTAGTGCCAGAGGTTCTCACCATTACCTGGTCTGCGAAAGGTTGGACATGCGTAGTCTTACCCCCGCATCACAGGGAGGCTGTTTTTGCGACTCAGACCTAAAACCTTGAGCTTCCAGTTCATAGTGAAGCAACATCACCGTTGATGGCCCTTCTTCATTCACACACACCCCAATCAAAAAAAAAGGCAAAGTAGCTTCTTTTTTCTAGTGAAATAATAGATTGGTATAATAACTGATGTATTATTTCAAAAAGAACAAGATGTTGTGTTCTCATATACATAAAATTTCAAAAGGTCTCCCACGAAGATCAATGTTGCTCGATGAACGATCCATTATATAAAAGAACAAGAAGATGATCATACAGAACCACAGAAATAGATTATGTGTCAGATGTAAAAACATGGAATATTTACAATTCTCATTCATGTTTCGACATCACACACTGAGGATGGCCTCTTTGGTTAACATTTAGCAGCAACTTTACTTATTCTTTTCCACAGAATGAAGACAAACTAAATTAATGGCACAAAACCAGACATATGTTACGGACCGTGAATGCCATTAATAGAATCAAGTGCATATAAGAAAGTCAAGAGATGTATATACGAAAGATCACATGCACCCCTAAGATTTAGATCCTATGGCATTATATCATGAACTGCCGAGCAGAAAAAATATACTATATGTTATTGTTATTGTTGGTGCTGTTGTTTTTATTACTTGGGTCCTCATTAATAGGAAAAACAACTAAGTTTTTAATAGGTTATGAGGTAGAATCATGACCAAAAATGTTCGTTTAGCAAAGTGATCATCACTTGATCATTTTAAATCAATTTCCTTCACGATATACCACTGAAAAGAGTGAAAACCCGACGAGGATGGTGCAAAAGGTTATATGTTCAATTTGCTAAATTCAGGAAATACACATCCAATGATATTCCCATAAATAATACATGTAATAGCAAAACAAACAATATTGAAAATACTATTACCTATGCTTGCACTTCCTGCATTCGTATTCTCGTTCTCCTTCAATCATCTTAATGGTTCCAGACCTAATGACTGTGCCTTTAAGAGTAAGAAGAATTCCCCGATGCTTCACTCTCACCCTCCCAATGCTAGGAAATGTCTCTGTCACCATTGTAACAAGTTCAGCAATTAGGAATAAATTCAGTCAAGCGTTAAACTTTAGAATTCAGAAATTTTGTTTATTACTTTAAAATTGCAAAAGAAATTTTAAAAAATGAAAATTTATCTGACCAGAAGATGATTTCTCATAGTTGACAAGAAGTCATGTCATTAATTAATAACAAATGTTCGTCATTTCTGAGTTGCAGATATTTTATGAACAGGCAGTAAAATGAACATAAGAAAAATAAGACTTACAAAATAATTAAATAAGCACATCAGTGAGTAAATTAAACAATTTAATTCGACACCTATTACTGAGATAAACATTGATAATTGCACTATGCTAATCTTAGGCCAAGCCTAGACCAAAATCTCAGCTTCCTCATCAGTGTTTTTACAATTTCGCCAAAAAATTTAATCAAATGAAAATTTAGGGTTTCTTACCAGGACATTCCAAAGGGGACCCGCTGACATTAATCCTCACATGCACAAACTCCTTCACAGCCGCACTCTTCCCCAAATCCTTTGATCCATCGAGAATTACACACTAAAAAAATAAAAATGGAAAAAATATTTTGAGAAGGACAAGGAAAGTGAAATTCGAGCAAATTTAGGGTTCAAAGTGAAGGGGAAAAAAACCTCGTTACCTGGGAGATTCGGGCGGCTTGGTCGAATTTGGGGAGGAGGTCGGAGGGGTGCAAGAAGAGATCGTGGGCCAGAGGTGGATCGGATTCTAATAAATCAGCAAAACTGCAAGAAAATGGAAAATTTTTGAGGGGAAAAGATGAGAGGGTTAGAGCGAAAAATAGGAAAAAGATGGGGGGGCGAAGTGAGAATTTCTGTACTCGACGAGGAGAGAGTAGTGGAGGATAGGATCTGGGGAGAGGAGGATCGAGCGGAGATCGTCAGAGTGGCGGAGGAGGAGGAAGCGGGCGAAGGGGTGAGTGACGTCATCGTCGACCGTAGGCATCTCTTTTGGCGGGAAAATTTGGGGAGAAGGAAGAGGAAGTCCGAGATATATGAGTTCCATCATAGTGGCGCATAGTGTAGTTATGAGGATACCTGACCCCAATAATTAGGCCTGTTCGTTTGTAAAAAAACAAAATTAAAATCTGATCATGGGGGGCCTTGAGGAGATTTCACAATTTTTTTCTTTGCGCAAAAAAAAAAAAAAAAAATCAAGAAAAGTCATTTGAAGTTCATGTGCAATAATTAAAATAATATTTTTCTTCTCTCTCCAGTTTTGACCTCGTGGGAAAAAAGATTAGAAACCCGTACAAATGGGCCCTACTTGCGTAGGTTTTACACAGATTGCGGCGCGATTGGGCCCGCCGCCTTTTTCTCTTTTTCCCACGTGGAGTCAGGCGGACCCTATAATAAAGTTAAAATCGTGATTAATTTATTTCTTTGTTATTAAAATATTATTAAATTAAAAAACAGAATAGATTACATCCATGATAATTATAACGATGCAATGTATGTCAGTAATGGTTAAAATATGACCCATGTCAGGATCGCGACACGTGTCCACTGACAGGAATATAAACCTGCTCCCGAGAATCGTTCCGAAGCCTCCGCCACCTTGAAGACACCCTTCATCCTCAACTCTGAGACCATACCGCCTCTCGGGGGCGTTGCGACTCCAATTCAAGAGTCTCATTACGTGGTAGTAATTCCCTCTATCCAATGGCAGATCAAGACAGATCTCGTAGATCACCAAAGTAGTTAAGCACCCTTATCTCCCTACTCGTCTAGGACTCTATAACAACCTCACAATCTCATCAAGCAGTTGAGATAACGATGGATAATCAAATACCGAGATTCACCCCAACAGTTACGAGGATCAACAGACTCAAACCGTGCAGTTGAAGATCTGCACCTATCCGCATTCACTCCACAGTCTCTGTCAGGTATAAATACATAGCATTCTCTAACGAGAAAGGGATCATTTCCCTAATTCTCAGAGCACATATCACATCACACTATTAGTTTCTCTCTGCCAGTGCACCACCGCAATACACTGGCAGTTTTCTCTGCCCGGTCCTCAATCCCCACCACCTACTAATTCTCAGGCCTGAGTGTCTTAGGCTGGTTCCACACTGATGCTCCTAACGTGAAAGGTGTTTTCTCTTTCTGTGTGCTCTGATAGTTCGATTGGGGCGTCCAATTGCTTGTGATGGGTTTTTTATCCACCACAAATTGGTACTTTCATTGAGAGCTTGAGTCTGCACTAGGGATCTTTCTCACATCCAACGCAAACCCCATTCCTTCCTTTAAAAAGCCTATTCTCAAGCGTCGATGGCCTCGAAGAAATAAACGTTCACAATGGCGCTCCTTCCAAAGGCAGGAGCAATGCTACCTCGGGGCACAGTGTCCCCACACGCCATCGACCACGAGCATGCTGCAGAGGATATTGACTCCTCATTTCAGCGGACAGCCATTAGCACCCAATCGCCGCCACTATACGAAGGCCAAATCCTTCAAATGCTTGCCATTAGCACCCAATCGCCGCCACTATACGAAGGCCAAATCCTTCAGATGCTTGCCGATTTGAAGGAGCAGATGAAGAAACAACAAGCCCAATTAGATCGTAACCAGAAGCAAGCGGCTCTCAACCACGATAATGCCGCCCGAGAGTAATAGGCATTGAAACAACAAAACAACCAACTCCAGGCACAGATCGCTGCTCTCCAAAGAATCCAAGGGCAGGCGTGGCTGGAGGATGAGCCTAGAATTGAAGAGAGTTGGGTCGATGGGCCCATTGCCAGCCTAAGGCGGTCCAGATCAACTTCTTCCCTTCACGAAGATCACTCCGACAATGAGGCTGATTCACCTCGTTTCTGAACGGGGGCTCAGCGCAGCTAGACTCGAATGATGATCGAGGAGTTCCCTGACATACGAACTCTCGATGAGCTAGTTCAAAGGCGGATCCAGGAGGCAAAACTGCAACTCCATAGTAGACTGAAACATGCAGCTGCCAAAGTTTCTGACTCCCTCTCTCTGAAGAGATCCTGGGCAACCTTTGACTACTATTCTGAATCCAGCGACCCTATCCAACACGTCCGACATTTCTGAGACAAGATGGTGGTTTACTACCGCAACGACCCGCTCTTGTGCTTTATCTTTCCATCCAGTATGAATGGTGCAGCCTCGGATTGGTTTTATTCTCTGTCGTCACGTCGCTCCACAACTTTGAGGAGACAACCGAGGCGTTCTCAACCAATACGCCTCCTGCCGAGAAGCCAAGTAAAATAACCATCACCTTTTTGCTGTCAAAATGAAACATGGTGACAACCTCAAGTCATACATCAGCTACTTTCAGAACTAGCTCACTAAGGTGCCCAACTGAGGTGATGATGTCTCTGCACTCGCGTTCATCAACGGGTTGCAGGATTCTCATCCTTTATAAAAGCATCTATTTAAAGTATGATGTAGGTTGTCCAAAAAATTACAAAGGATAAGTCATCAGACGTGAACCTCACTTAAACGTGAAGGTCGCGTTTCTAATTAAAACGCGAACTTCGCGTCCAAAGAAGCGCGGAGACTTCAGACGCGGGCCTGAGTAAACCCACCTTCAACGCGAGTCTGAGGAACTCTCACGCGGATCTGAGCAACCTTGCGTCCCATTTCAAGCGCAGGTCTGAGCAAATCGGCCCTCCACTTCAGATGTGGGTCTGAGAAACATGTATCTCACTTCGAACACGGGTCTAAAGCAACTCCGTGTTCTAACTGAGACGCCCGCGTCTGCAACAAGCAACGTGAGGTCCGCGTCAAGCGCGAGACCCGCATTTCTGTTGTAACTGACCCCCATTACTGGGTCAATTAACTCCTCATGTAATGTGGGAGTTAATTCCAATTATGGAGGGATTTTAGGGGACAATAATACCCTATACCTCTCTATAAATAGCCTGAGGAGTTAAAAGGAAGGAGGGGCTTTTTTTGAGATTGGGAGCTGAAAATTCTTAAACTAAAAGCTTCTTACTTTTCAACCACAGAGGTTCAGAGGGGGAGAAAAGGAGAAATCAATGGACTCTAAACATTTAGTGTGTTAAAAACGGAGCTCCCTTCTGATTGATCTTTGAGAGCGTCCTGAAGAGAAGCTCAACATTCGGCGGGTCAATGGAGAACAAGAGTCTCTCTCCATCGACACACAAAGAACCCAGCCTTAAACAAGGGGGGAGAACCAGTCCTTCTCCTCTCTTTTGTAATCGAAATCATTCCGTTGTAACTTTTCAGCCATTCAAAGAAACTTTACATCAAGAACCAGTTCTTCTCTCATTTGTAATCGAAATCGTTTCATTGTAACTTTTCAGCCATTCAAAGAAACTTTACATCGACCAAACTTTTTTGAACAAAAGATGGCGGCTTCGCTGGGGACATCTTTCTCTACTGATGAGAACGTTGTGACGCAAGCCGATGTCCGGCTCCTAGGGAAGACGGTAGAATCTCTCGTCGTTGAATTCGATTAAGGAAAGTTTGAGGAATTTCTTTCCTCAGGCTCCGTCAGTCCCAAGGCAATGCGGCAATACCTCAAAGTCTCTTCTGAGACTCCCTCTCGAACCTCTCCAGAGATTACTCCTGAAGTGGCCTGCACCACTGCTCGCAACGCAAATTGTGCATCTCATGCAGCCCGCGTCAACGTCTCTCAGGAGACACACATGGCGAAAGTGTTGGCACACAATTAGAGTGATGGTGAAGATCAATTCTGCCATCCTTCTCCTTTCCAAACTCTACAATTCCAAGTTGTCGGAGGTTCCCAACAACCCCTGCGGCTTAACCGGAATGCCGAACGTCGATGAAAGCATCGTGCTCGTCGACAACAGATTGAAAATTCTGCAGAGCGAATCTGTTTTGCAGATTTATAACGAGAGGTTCATACCCGCATTTCCTTTAAGCAACGCGAGGACCGCGCTTCTGTTCCAGAACGTGAGTCCCACATTCCTCAACAATGCGAGGTCCGCGTCAAACGCAAGACTTACATTCTATCGGCTCCAAAATGTGAGGCTCATGTTCTATCTGTCTCAGAATGTGATGCCCACATTTTTAAATCTAAACGTGATGACCACGTTTCAACACCACGCGAGGTCCGCATTTCAGCACCATGCGAGGCCCGCGTTTCAAAAAAGAAACAAGAGACCCGCGTTCTGAATGATATGTCCTCGAGATATAAAAAGCCAAAAAGTCCTCACCTTCTGTGGTTCGACGCTAGTTCCTCAGATGCTCCCTCAACGGACCTGAGGGACTACCTGACAAGGAAGAGGAGCGTCCATCAAATCGCCCTCGATGTCACTACAAGCAACTCATCTCAGCAATAGTCTCTGATTGCCATTGCTGCTTTCAGACAAATAAACCTTCGATATTTAGCCGGTTGTCAGCGGCTTCAGACTCAACCAAGAGACGACGGTCCCGGAAGAAGAAATCATTCTCCAACGTTGAGTACCCAGAAGTGACTACAAATATAGTGGCATTGAGTTTCACACCAAGTAAGTCTAAGAGGAAGCAACTGGCTTTTAATTCAGAGGAATCAGATGCTGATCGGTCTCCATGTTTAAAGGATGTTCTTGTCAAACCGAAGGGGTCTACCAACACACTCAGACCCGCACGAGAACAATCCCCAGCCTGTTGGCCAGGGAGATTGAATTGAATGATGAGCACCCGTCATCATTGAATCTCGGTCTTCAAATTTCAGTTCAGAGACAAACCGCCTTTGCTTACATGGCGGGAACTCCCGAGGAGGTAGCCAAGCAGTTCAAAGAGCAGGCCCGAGTCTAAAGGGAACAATTCAATATGATTCAAACAAGGCAAGAATCTATCGACACCCTTAAGTAGATATTACCGCAACTGCTTAAGGGCAAAACAAAATCGAAAAGTAAAACTTCTTCTAAGAAGTCTAAAGGCAGAACTAAAGGAAGAGAAAAGCTCATCTTCTGCAAATACTGAGAGTGAATAGCATTTAACTCTGAGCCACCTAAATCTTTTCTGAAGAGGAGGATAACTCAGAGAACGGGAGCAATCATTTTAAGAGGATGAGCAAATTGGAGCAACGCCTCGAGACCCTTGCAAATCGAGACAGTCTCCAAGATGTGGGGATAGTCTGACCCTACCCAATAGAATGGGACATGGCTCCCTACTCTCTGAAATTTAAGGCACCGACCCTGCATACTTTTGACGGTAAAGGGTCACGAACCAACACATATACTACTTTAAATCCCAAGCTGGAAATGTAGTATCGAACGATGCCATTATGCCTCGTTTATTCATTGACACTCTTAAAGAAGTCGCTCTTGAATGGTTCATGAAACTTCCTGTCGGCTTAATTAAGACATGGGCCGACCTAAAGAAGTTGTTTCTTGCTCGTTTCTTTGAAGACGATACAGAAATTTCAGTGCCAACTTTCCTTGCAGCTTAAGCAGAAGAAAGGAGTGTCAATCAAAACTTTCGTTGAGAGATTTTAGAGCATGGCTCTCCGTTATCCTAGCGACTTGACCCAGTCTATAATGGCTGAGACATGTCATCATAATCTACAAACTTTCTTACTCACTCAAATGGGAGTGGTGGAATGTTGCACTTGGAAGCAACCGATGCTAGGTGAACAAGCAAAAGAGATTGTCATCAGGATCATGGCTGAAGAAAAAGACAGCAAATCAAAACCCGACAGGCCAATGCGACATGCCCCAAAGTCATCTTCTCAATCGAGAAGAAAAGATACTCTGGCAACAGAGGTCAAGTCACCTTCGAAAACCCAATCAGGCAGAGAGGGTATGGCTTCCAGCCAACCACGTGCTAATAAACTGTATTCCTTCAAGAATGAGCACGTGATCTTTTTATTCAAGTTACTCCAAAAGAGTAACAAGCTCAATTTGTCAGAGATCAGACAGCCTGAAGAAGTAGGGAAGATGATGATCTCAATTACTATTTATATCACAGGATGCTGGGACACCCTACCAAGAATTGCTACATCTTTAAAGATGTCCTTCAGGCTCTGATCGATGCAGAGGTATTGAAGCTTTGTCCAGAACAGAAAAAGGTGACCGCCAACATGATGACTAGATCACCAATTCAATTCGGACGAAATCTCCCACTAGCACCCACCGGAGTGATTCCCATCCCGAAAGGGGAACTAAGAGTGATCAATATTGATTCTCATAACCAGAGAAAGAAAGTCTTATGTAATCACCTAGAGGGGGTGAATAGGTGACTAGCTAATCTAATGATCAATTAATGCGGAATTAAAACTTATTTAATGCAAACTAAAACTTCTTAAACTAAACACCAAGTATAACACAAGAGTGTAGCCGGATTCTCCGTGAAGGGCTCTGGACTAACTCCTCAAGATTCCTCTAAATAAGAGTTGAGGTGCCGCGTTGGCTCTCTTAGTTGAATACAAGTATTAGCAATCAATCCCCAAGCATATAACAATAAGCACACAATATATCAAGCATATAAAGATAAAGACAATAATAGCATGCAAGATATAAAGACAAGTAAGAGATAGAGAGAGCAATCGCAAACACGGGAGATTTATTTCGAGGTTCGAGCACACTTGCTCTACGTCCCCGCCTTCAACACTATGAAGGTTTCCACTAAAATCGATCCCACCGGATCACTTGGTGCCGCAACACCTACAAGCTCTTTGGACTCTCTAGTCCCTCTCTTGTTCCCGCAAGAACACACCACAAGCTCACAAGCTTGCCGAGGTCACACCTCAAACACCGAGTTCTCACTAGAACCGGAAACAATGCGAACACACACGTCCGCCTCCTCAAAGAGAAGAATGAGAACTTTGGTGATCACGACACTTTGATCACCTAAAATTACTCTCACAATAACACTCCTATAGGTACATATAGCAATGGATAGCTCAAGTGTTTGTGAGAAAAATAAGGATGGAAGTTGTGGTAGAAAACACAAGAAAATCACTTTTGAAAACTCTTGATAAACTCTCCTTTTGAATGGAAGTATTTTGCTCTTAAAATAAGTGGAGAAACCTCTTAAAAAGAGTAAGAAAAACTGGTACAAAAACCCACTTGAAAACTTGTTCAAAACAGTCCCACAAAGCCCCCTTTTATAGGCTAGAAAAACTAGCCGTTGGGGCAAATTTACACCCAGACGGCTGTCGGTCGACCGGCCCGGTCGACCGCCAACGGTCAGAAATCTGACCGTTGGAGCCTCGGTCGACGGCCCGGTAGACCGTGGCATGGAACAGAGAGCAGGGCTCTCTGCCGGTCGACCGGCCCGATCGACCGGGACTTTCCAGAGAGCAGAAGCTCTCTGGCGGTCAACCGGCTCGATCGACCGGCCCTCCAGCCAGAACTGGCGTGCACGTTTGTGCACGTCGGTCGACCGACTCGTATCTCGGTCGACCAGCAAAAGCCAGACCAGAACTAAATAGGGATTAAAAACTTAGATTTTTGACTTTTATAAAATCCCATAAAATCTCTAAAATTCTATAAAAATAGTTTCAATATTATACTTTGATATACAAATATGTTTGAGTAAAATCAAGACATGTTACAAACATTTTGAACTATTTTTGTAACTTAAAGATTTTGGCTCAAAACAAAATCTGTATTTTCCAAAATAGATTTTTCAAAACTTATTTTTTCAAAACTTCTCCAAATACGAAAACAAGATATTTTAAACACCTTTAAAGCATAGAGTGTATGAAAATGATCCACTACACATACATGATGAAATATCTATGTTTTTGACATTAAGATCTAAAATAGTTTTGGTTAAAACACATGTATATGTTAAACTCCAAAAATCAAAACGGTATTTTTCTAAAATGAAAACTCTTTTGTATTTTTTCAAATAAAAACTCTTTTATGAAAACACATCTAAATCTTATGTGTGAGTGTATATGGTATACTTGAGCAATCCGCCAACTATTCTATCCTTTACATTTTATCTAAAAATAAAATCTTAACAAAACAAACCTAGACACAAGTCTTCTTCTTGAAGTCTTCTCATCTTCTTAACTTGGTCCAAACACGATCCAAAGAGCTAGACTCCTCTTGAGTACTTGATGTGGTCTTGATGCATAGGCTCTTGAATCAAACCGTGCTAGCTCCAAAACTTGACTTTAAATCCTTTGTTGAAGCTAAACACTAACTAAGATCTTGATCATAAATCTGAGACTAATTAAACACAAGATCATTAGTACTATAACTACATGAGTTGATCATCATCAAAACTAGAGTGATGGGCCTTTGGGCCAACATCTTATTCCTATCCTATTCCTCAAGGAGAAACAATATGAGTCCATCTTGACAATATCTAAAGCCAACAGTGGACAACTGTCACAAGCAGTAAGTCGAAAGGCAAGGCAAGAGCATCCTCCAGTAATGTGGTTGTAGGCTGTCCAAAAGTTACTGGAGGACAAGCCATTGAAAAGCAAAGTTTCAAGCTCTAGACGCGAGGAACTATCACCCGCGTCTCAGCATCAAGGCGCGTTGGCTCAACACCCGCGTCTCAGCATCAAGGCGCGTCAGCCCGACACCCGCGTCTCAGCATCAAGGCGCGTCGGCCTGACACCCGCGTCTCAGCATCAAGGCGCGTCGGCCTGACACCCGCGTCTCAGTTATAACCGCCTTGGTTAAGGGACCAATCACTGCCCACACGTAAGGGGGACCAGCTCCCATCGTGGCGTGTTCTTTAGCAGGCACGTGGGTTGGTTACCGCCCATGTAGCGGGGAAGTTGGCTCTCATCGTGGAGTATTTTTAGGGGGCACGTTCACCTCCTAAGACCTCTATAAATAGCCCCGTCGCTATGAAAAAGGGGTCGGACCCTGGAGGATCAGAAGAAATCAAAGGGCATCAAGAGGCCGAGAGATATCAACAGGCGCGACACATACAGAGAGAGAGAGCTCGACTCTTCAAGCTAACTTGCTGCGTACAAGTTGCTCTTCGCCTACCTTCTCTTTTAGAGTTTTGGTAGACGGGGCTGAGTTACTCCTTTCTACCTACCAAGGAGAAGATCCCTTGACGGTCCAGACGGTCATCTGGTCAACGGAGAACAAGATTCACTCTCCACCGCCACACGAAGAACCCAGCACTAAACAAAGGGGGGATTCAAGCTTCAACATCCTCCCTCCCTTGTAACCGGAAGATTAGTCTGTTGTAATTTTTCATCTGATTCAAGGAAATTTTACAACTCCCCCTTTTTCGTGTCCAACAAGAGATGGCGACTCCGCTGGGGACTACTTTCGTTACTGACGAACAGGTAGTGGCGCAAGATGACGTCCACCATGAGGGAAAGATGGTCGAATCGCTCGTTGTCGAGTTCGACCAGTCGAAGTACGAAGAGTTCCTCTCTTCTGGCTCCAAGAGCCCAAAGACCCGCGTCTGTCGCAGGGTCTCGGCGGGGAATAACTCCGAAGCTCAAACTGAGGCTCTCTTGGGCGCCACTGCTACGGCCCCTTGTGCACAGAAGACCCGCGTCAACGCCTCTCAGAAGGCCAGCGTGGTCTCGCGTTCGACTGCTGCTGTGACCAACTGCGTCGCACAAAAGACCCGCGTCAGTGTCCCTCAGAGGACCCGCGTGGTTAAAACCCCTGATGTTCAGCATCAGGATGTTGTCGGTTTCTCTCCTCCTCCGCGACGCAACCGAAATGCTGAGCGTCGACAGAGAAGACGTGCGCGTCAGCTGCAAGTTGGAACCGTCGGTTGTCCAACTGAGGCTGGACGCGACGTACAATCGCGCGCCTTGCCTACGCCGCGTCCAGTACGTGAAGTCCGCGTTTGGCGTCCCAAACGCGAGATTCCTCCAGTTAGGTCCTCCGAGGACCAACTCATCAAACGCCAAGGTGAGACCTCTACGCCTCGTCAAGCACAAGAGGCACGAGCCCATAGGCGTGGGGCCCAGCAGCCCATCCTCTCTCACCCGTCTCTGCCCGGACGCACCAGGCATCAGCGCGAAACTCGCGTCTCATCTCAACAGAGACACCAAGCGTGCATTAGACAGCCGCAACGCGAGAGCTGCGTCTCTGGAGTCTGCGTCCATTCTGCACAGCATATGAATGCCTCCCGTCTTCGACGTTGTGAGGCTAGTCTCTTTGATCCCTCTTCCATGGATTTGAGGGATTATTTAACAAAGAAGAGAAGTGCCAATCAGGCTACTTCGTCGTGTGCTGCCTACGGCTCATCTCCATGCTCTCGGAGTGCCGTTGCGGGTTGAGTGTGCACCAGCAGTCTTTAGTTAGACAGCTGACCTCGATTCCCCGTCAGCCAAAAGAAGGCGCTCCCATAGAAGGAGAACCTTCTCTGACGTCGAATACCCAGAGCTTACTGCGAACATGACAAGCAGAAGCAAGGGAAAAGGGCTTGCAGTCAGCTCAGATGAGTCTGACTCTGAACCGGAAGGGGTGTATCAACACACTCGTACCCGGACTGGGGCCATTCCCCCGGTTGACTATAATGCCTTAGCCCATGGCATTAAAGTGAACGATTCCCACTCCGCCGTAGTGGAATCAGGGGCTTCAAACTCCTCCGTTGAGAAGGAGACCTCTGCCTACATGACAGGCACTCCTGATGAGACAGCTAGACGTCTGGAACAGATCCAAAAGAGACAAATGGAGATGATTGTGTCTCAACAGGAATCTATCGATGCTATCAAGCTGGCACTTGCAGAGCTGCTCGAAGACAGGAGGAGATCTCCTCCTAAGAGGTCGAGGGACAGGGAGAGAAAGGGAGGAAGCTCATCTCCGAGCCTTCTGAAGAGAAGCCTCGATCTACTTCTGGCTCGTCCAAAACCTCGTCAAAAGGCGACCGAGACTCAGGGAAGGCTCATGCTAAAAGGATGAGTCAATTGGAGGAACGCCTCAATGCCCTTGCCAGTCGCAAAGACCTCCAAGAAGCTGGAGTGGTTCGGTCCTATCCAGCTGAGTGGGATTTAGTCCCGTACCCTCCTAAGTTCAAGGCTCCAACCCTCCAAGCCTTTGATGGGAAGGGGTCCCCTAATCAGCACATCTACTACTTCAAATCCCAAACCGGGAATGTAGTAGATAATGACGCCATCCTGGCGCGACTGTTCATCGGCACCCTGAAAGGGTTGGCCTTTGAGTGGTTCATGAAACTCCCGGAAGGTTCTATCAAGAACTGGGGCGACTTGGAGAAGCTGTTCTTAACACGCTTCTTCGAAGATGACTCCGAGGTCACAATGCTCACCCTGTTAGCTACGAGACAGCGAAAGGGAGAGTCCGTCAAATCTTTCGTGGAAAGATTTCGGAACGTGACACTCCGGTGTCCAAGCGGTATGACCCAGGCCACCCTGGTGGAAACATGCCGCCACAACCTCCAAACCTCACTCCTTGCTCAAATAGGAGTTGCTGAAAGCCGCACCTGAAAACAATTAGTCCAACAAGGTGAACAGGCTGAGGAGATTGTTGCCCACGTCAGGGCAGAAGAAGGCAAGCCGCGGCCGGAGAGGTCAACTAGGCGAGCGCCAGACACTTCCCTCCAGACAAAGCGGAAGGATAATTTGGCGACGGAGACCAAATCTCCCACCAAACCTCAACCAGCTAAGGCAAGTGGCTCTTCAAGGCAACCCCGCGCCAACAAGCAGTATTCCTTCAAGGAGGAACATGTCGATTCGCTCTTCAAGCTACTCAATAAGAGCAACCGACTGAAGCTCCCTGAGGCCAGGCGCCCTCAGGAAGTCGGCAAGACCGACAACCCCAACTACTGCTTGTACCACAGGATGTTGGGACACCCTACCAGAAGCTGTTACATCTTCAAGGACATCCTTCAGGCTCTGATTGACGCGGAGGTGTTGAAACTCCGACCAGAACAGAAGGAGGTGACAGCCAACATGACGTCGGTTCTCCAGTTTGGAAAACAACCTCCAGCACCTGCAGGGGTGGTCCCAATCCCCAGAGGAGAACTAAGAGTGGTCAACACAAACCCTCACCAGCAGCAGGAGAAGGGCTTGGTACCCGTCCCTACGCCTCAAGGGAAATCATGTGGGTCCACCCTGACCTAGTGGACGGCCAGCAGTAGACTACTGTAACCAACAGGAAGTCCAAAGGCAAGGCAAAAGCTTCGTCCTGCCATGTGGTATGTGCTTCCTCCCGAGAAGAAGAGGATGATGTTCCCTCACTGACTGATTCAGAAGAGGAAACAATAGTCTTGGCCGCAGAGCCCAACCAACCAATGACGGGGACTCGTTCAGGACAGCCCTACTTGAAGCAGTACGGCGAAGTGGCGGCAAACCCTCCACAACCGGCTGCAGAGCCAACTAGGCCTCCACGAAGCCACCAGTGGAGAAACAAAAAGAGACTCGATTCTCTCGAGCTCTTCAAAAGGGTATAGCGGAAGGATCCACAACGCCTTACCGTTTTGATGTCTTGGCTCAATTGGCCAACATCCCGGCGCGGATCACCCTGTATGAGCTTCTAAGACTATCAAAATCGACCAGGGAGGCTCTACAAGAAGCTCTGGCAAATGCTGAGGTCTTTATGACCCAGGTGCCAAAGGAGGAAGATGTAGGGAATTGTCTCCACACCTCCCAGAATGCTCCCTGCATTACCTTCACGGCAGATGATATGCAGGTTAAAGGGAAGCATGATCGACCCCTGTACTTCACAGGTTATATCGGATCATCTGAGGTGAACCGCGTTCAGGTAGATCCAGGGTCCGCATTGAGCATCATGCCCCGCCGAGTCATGCAACACTTGGCATCCCTACCCACCGTCTGAGCCCTACACAGACGACCATCTACGGGTTCAATGCCAACGACACCCGTCCGATGGGGAAGATCAAGCTCAAGTGCCAGATTGGGAGCCTCAAGTCAGAGGTGACGTGCTACGTCATCGATGCCGACACTTCCTACAATTGCTGCTGCTGGGACGACCATGGATCCACCGCAACTCCATCGTTCCCTCCACTCTTCACCAAGTCATGAAATACATTGACGCGAGTGGGAAGGTGCAAACATTGGTTGCCGAAAGGTATCCGTTTAAGGGGGGTCAAAAATTATTTCACGGACTCCCTCCTATATCAGGATCGGTGGATGAAACCCCGCAACTGGAGGTGCCAGACTCTGGTAATGAGGCTGACACTGAGCCCGAGCAAGACGAGTGCCTGTGGAAGTTGGAACCACTTGTAAGAGCACTAATAAGCTCGATGTTGATAATACCATTGACGATGCAGGCGGTTGGTATATTAATGAGAATTTAGACTTGAGTACTTTTCTGCGTGTGCATCCGATTCAATACCGTCGGATACTAGTACCGACGTAGACGATGACATCTGGTCGGCAATGGATGCTTTGATATCATTGCATGTACCAGTAAAATCATCTTTCGGGACATACCAGGATAATGGTGATGCGCAGGAATCTATATTCATGGTTCTGACAAGACGAAAAGGCAAAAACCAATCCTTTTTGGGCGAATGACGACTGAACCAACGCCCGCGAAGAATCAGAAAGTGAGGAGGAATCCCCTCAGCTCAGTCATTATGAACCAAAAGCGCTCAAAATGATGAAGTGCATGGGGTATGATCTAACCAACAGACCCGGGTTAAACTTCGGCAAAGGAAGGAGAACGCTACTTCGATCCTTTGTGCCGAAAGGGAAGGCCCCGATTACTATCATCAGACGCGCCGGGGGTTGGGCTATGTATCAACTCCGGTCCCCTCAGCCTCCGATTCTCAAGAATCGTTGAGCAACGATTACTCTTCAGACACATCATCTTGGGAGTCAGATGTCAGTGTCGGCAACATCTTCAAGAAACTTTCAGTGAACATGGTTTCGACAAGCCACCTGGAAGATGGAAATGAAGAAGAAGAAAATGATCCAATCTGATAGATCCTTGGATCAAACATTTAAATGCTCTTTGGGATACCCGCTTTGAACAGCATGAGCCACCCACAGAAGACAAGGTGTTCAGATCAACCTAGGAGATGAGGCTAACCGACAAGGTTGTTCAGATCAACCTAGGAGATGAGGCTAACCCTAAGCCCATCTTCATAAGTGACGGCCTGTCACCTTCAGAGAAGAAGGATCTAATATCTCTTGTACAAGAGTATATAGACGTCTTCGCCTGGAATTATGAGGACATGCCAGGACTTGATCCTCAAGTGGCCATGCACCGCCTCAACATCAATCCGGACGTAAAGCCTGTCAAACAACAACAGCGACGGTTTCGCCCAGAAATAATGGAGGCAATTCAATCAGTAGTCAGAAAACTTATTGATTCTGGCTTCATCAGGGAAGAACAACATCCCGACTGGGTAGCCAACATCGTCCCCGTTTCCAAGAAGAACGGGAAGATCAGGATCTGCATCGACTTCCGCGATCTAAACGAGGCCTGCCCCAAAGACGAATTCCCATTGCCAATCACAGATGTTATGATTGACAATACTTGTGGATTCGAACGAATGTCCTTCATGGACGGATTCTCAGGATACAATCAAATCAAAATGTATCCTGATGATGAAAAGCATACCTCCTTCAGGACTCCTCTAGGGGTATATTGCTATACTGTCATGCCTTTTGGACTGAAGAATGCGGGGGCAACCTACCAAAGAGCCATGAATGCCATTTTCCATCAGCAAATGCGCAAAACGGTGGAATGTTATGTCGATGACATTGCGGTGAAAAGTCGCATTAAAGGAGATCACATAGCTGATCTGAAGACGGTCTTCGACATCATGCGGGCTCATCAATTGAAGATGAAACCCACCAAGTCCTTCCTGAGGGTAGCCAGTGGCAAATTCCTAGGATTTGTTGTGACTTCCACAGGAATCCATTTGGATCCGGAGAAAGTCCGCGCTATCCAAGAGATGCAACCCCCGAGAAACCTCAAGGAACTCAGGGGTTTACAGGGTGATTGGCGTACATCCGCAGGTTCATCTCAAACCTCTCCGGAAGATGCCAGCCCTTCGCTAAGTTGATGAAGAAGGGTGTGTCTCGTTCATTTGGGACGATGCTTGCCAACAAGCGTTTGAGGAAATCAAACAATACCTCACTCAACCACCAGTCCTCGCAGCCCCGGTGTCCGAAAACCTTTCCTGGTGTACGTCCGGGCAATGGACCATTCTTTGGGAGCTCTACTAGCTCAGAATGATGAAGAAGGACGAGAACAGGCAATCTACTATCTGAGTAGAACAATGATCGGAGCCGAACATCGGTACAACCCGATCGAGAAGGAATGTTGGCACTAGTGTTCGCCATTCAGAAAATGCGACACTATCTGGTAGCCAGACTATAAATGTCATATCAAAAGTCAACCCCCTGAGGTTACTTATGACAAAGCCTTCTTCACTAAATGGCCGGCTGGCAAAATGGGCCATGTTGCTATCCCAGTATGATATGCACTTTCTGCCGCAGAAAGCCATTAAGGGACAAGCGGGGTGGCAGACTCCTAGCTGAACACCCAGATCCGAGGGCAGTCAAAGTCTACGAGGATCTCCCAGACGAAGTGGCCGAAGTCTACCTGACTCAGACATCGTTCGAAAGTCAAGTGTGGCAACTTTTCTTCGACGGTGCATCAAGGACAAGCCCCAAGGGACACGTAGTGGCGGGGATAGGAGTAGTACTTGTCTCCCCACAAAATTATGTGATCCCCCGAGCTGTCTCGCTAACGGAGCCTTGTTCCAACAATGTGGCGGAATACATGCTCTATTGATCGGGATGCAGCTCGCCGATGAGATTGGCGTTAAAAATCTCGAGGCATACGGTGACTCAAACTCATCGTCAGCCAAATTCGCGGGGAGTACGAAGTCAGACATGAAGACTTAGTACCCTTTTACAACGCAACTATCCGCATGGCCGAGGGTTTGCTAACTTCTACATCGACCACGTACCGCGCAGGCAAAATGCGCACGCCGATGCACTCGCATCCCTTGCAGCCTCCCTAGCTCTTCCAGCTGGAGCAATGGAGAAAATATTCGTCTACAGCCACGACTTGCATTGCCGAAAAAATACTCTCGAGGACTATCAGGAGTCAAAGGAGATTGTCGAGGCAAAGAAGTGCTGGAATTGTCGGCCGGTCCAGAGCTTAAAGACTGGCGATTCCCCTACATCGACTATGTCTTGTACGGCATCCTGCCTGAGGACGCCAAAGAGGCGGCTGCCATTCGAAGGAAAGCCCCTAAGTTTTACTATAATGCGATTACACGAACATTGTATCGTCGGTCGCATGACGGGATCTTACTCCGGTGCCTCTCACCAAAAGAGGCCCAGGAAGTGTTGAAAGAGGCCCACGACGGTACGTGCGGAGCCCATCAACCTGGCCCAAAACTGGCACATCGACTCCAAAGATTGGGTTACTATTGGCCCAAGATGGTTGCCGACGCCGTCGCCTATGCCAAAAGATGTCACGCTTGCCAAATACATGGAGATTTTTATCCATCAAGCACCAGGGTACCTCCACTCTACGACCTCTACATGGCCATTTGAAATGTGGGGGATGGATGTGGTTGGTCCTATCAGCCCACATCATCAAAGGGACATCGGTTCATTCTAGCAATAACGATTACTTCTCCAAATGGGCTGAAGCCATCCTTTGAAGGAGGTGAAGTGTCGTCCAACGTGATCAAGTTCGTAAAACATCACGTTATTTACCGTTTCGGTGTACTCGGCGGATTGTCCATGACAATGGACCCCAGTTCATCAGCCAGGTATTCCAGAGATTCTGCGCTAAGTTCAGAATCCAGAGTGTGTCCTCAACGGCATACTATCCTGCCGCTAATGGCCTCGCAGAAGCTTTCAACAAGACCATTGGCAAGCTTCTCAAAAAGTTCGTCTCGAAGAGTCAACGCGACTGGGACGACAAGCTAGGCGAATGCTTATGGGCCTATCGCACAACAGTACGAACCCCGACAAAGGCCACGCCGTTTTCCTTGGTATACGGATGTGAAGCCGTGCTTCCCCTAGAAATCCAAATTCCATCTCTACGCGTCGCCTTGACAGCGGAGATGACGACAGAGGAGAAGCATCGACAGCGACTCCAGGAACTGGAGGCCTTAGACGACAACGTCTGCAAGCCCAACAGCAAATCGAGCTCTACCAAGCTCGAATCACCAGAGCCTTCAACAAGAAAGTTAAAGTACGAACTTTCAAGAAAGGCGATCTTGTCTTAGCCGTCAGAAGACCCATGGTGATGACGCACAAGACAAAAGGAAAATTCCAACCCAAATGGAAGGACCATTTGTGGTAGAGTCAGTCTACTCGAATGGATCATATCGCTCATAACCTCGAATGGCGATACACTTATGATGCAATCAATGGCAGATTCCTGAAGAAATACTATCTTAGATGGTATTCTTCCGCTGATCAAGTTAAAAATACACCTCTGATCAAAACAAGAAGGGCTTCTTCATTAATATCCGACGCCCCGACGGCAAGGATAGAGGAAAATGTTGGCTTTTAAGTCCAACATAAGTCTTCGACAACTCATCATGTGAGGAGAATAGCATGGCTAGCCCAACTCAAACGGTAGTTGGTAAAGGCACCTCAAACCCGTTGACAGCTGAGGATTTGCTAAAAAATCCTAAGGGACACGTTCCATTTGGTCCGACGCTCCGACGGCTAAGGATAGAGGAAAATGTGGCTTTTAAGCCCAACATAAGTCTTCGACAACTCATCATGCTGAGGGGAATAGCATGGCTAGCCCAACTCAAACGGTAGTTGGTAAAGGCACCTCAAATCCGTTGATAGCTGGGGGTTTGCTAAAAATCCTAAGGGACTTGATTCCACTCTTCCTCCAAAATCCCTTACCAATTCTCATCCATAGAATGGTAGGACCAAAAAAAAACATTGCCAAGTTAACACCATACCTCTGGTAATGAGATACCCTTGTAGAGTACAAATCTTCTTGTCAACTATACATTTGCAAAGTAACACTACACCTCTGGCACTTCAAATCTCACTTGTCAATCTCATCCATAGAATGAAAGGTCCTCAAACTGTTTTTGGCTCAAGCCAATTCTTGTCAAGTAATATCACACCTCTGACAAAACTACTGTTTAAGTTAACATTATACCTCTAAGCAGTACTTCAAGTTTCTGCCAGGTTTAATATTACACCTCTGACAGTCACTTTTCTTCAGTCTTTCACATCGAAGCTGAAATGAATGATGCCAAGTTAACACTACCTCTAGCATCTGAGTCATCGCTAAGTTCAACAATACACCATGGCCATGACCTTTCCTCGACTTCCTTGTCCAAGTCGAGATGACCAATGCTAAGTTCAACATTACACCTCTAGCATTACCTCATGTAAGTTAAACATCACACCTATGGCAGTGACATTCTCATTTTTCCTAAACAAAACTGAAATACTTCTGAATTAAGGTAATATCACACCTCTGACTCGCATCCTTGTCAAGTTAACATTACACTTCCGACAAGACCACTTTCAGCCCGTCAAGTTAATATCATGCCTCTGATGGTAACAAACCTTCCTAGACTCCCACGAGTCTAATCTCACTTGTTATTCTCTTCAATAGAATAACAGGTCCACCTAAAAACATTGTTAGGTTAATATTGCACCAATTAACAGTGTTTCATCAAATCCCCAGCCGGAACTCAGACTTGCGCGACCCAGGGAAAAGGCGATAACCGACCTGTCATGGCTATCATGACGGTGTACTTTATGGGAGCCCAAATCAACGAGAGTAATCTCAGGGACATATCGAGAGAGGTCCCATTCCATCTTCCGAGGGACGGACATGTGCTGGAAATAGGACAGCGGGAACATCCTCTCCATGTCGGAAGAAAGAATCTTCCACCCCTTATTTGACGGAGCCATTTGTAAGTTCCGTCATACACGCGATAGCCGCCATCGTGGATACGATCTCGAAGAAGAAGGCAGGCTTCTCCAGCTTGATGCCAGCATCCGTTGTGAATGCTGCATCGTCATAAGCACCCGAAGAGTCCTAATGTCAACATTCGAGAGCCTTCCTCACGAGCCTGCGACTTGTCAGCAGTCACAGGACAGTCCTTTGTAGCACAAAGGTCAAGTCCCGGTCAGCACCACCTACATGTCCAAAGTGGCGCGTCTTGGGAGAGTGAAGTAGTAAGGGGTGGCGCTACAAAAAGAAAAGGACACTTAGTTAGATACTTTATCAAAAGTAAGGAAAAAATGCTAAGTGTTCATAACCTAGACGCAGAAGAGACACTGGACGCAGGAATTATCAAATCCGCGTCCAGACCTGCGCATCCAGGTCGAAACGCAGAAGAGACACTGGACGCAGGAGGAATTATCAAATCCGCGTCCAGACCTGCGCATCCACGTCCAAACGCAGAAGAGATACTGGACGCAGGAATTATCAAATCGCGTCCAGACCTGCAAGATCTGCGTTTTGCAAACCAAGACTTATGAGATTAAGTACTTGGAACTCAGGCGCCAGATCGTAAGAAACCAGCACCTGATGTTGCAGAACGCAAGGATCAAAGTCGCGTTTTTTTAAACCCTTCACAATTAGAAATATTCTAAGTGAAGGGCCCAAAAGGCAGGACCTAATGGCACCGGCGTCATCAAACCGCGCCTCGGTTATCAACCCAAAGACTGCGTCTGGGAATAAACACGAGTTAAAATTCCTTTAATGGCGAAATTCACGCCTAAAAGGCATTTTACCTGGAGACCTTGGAGAACAACATCCTGCGCAGAGGAGAGCTGCCCCTCCGGGCCTCGGCGACGGTCGCCTTTGAAGAAGAAGCAGTCGGCTTGGTCTGGGTGCCATTGCTAATTCAATCCGAGGTTAAACAGATGAACAGAAGGAGAAATTCTCTTTCTTAATTATCAGCGAGTGCGTTCGGAGAAGAAGAGGAATCTTCCCAACTGTGGCCTTTTATAGGCACAAGGATTCGCGAAGATACGCAGCGTATGGCCCGATGAATTCTGCGGCGAATCTCTGTTCGACGCGTGGAACGAAATCACTTTAACGCAGAGAGAAGATCATGTACCACGACTATGCAGCGAATCGTCGCTCGACACGTGGCACGGATCATTTAATGAGCCAGGAAATCCGCGCTCCAAAAGGTGAAATCCGTCGGTTCCCCAGGCCAACTGGCAGCGCAATCATGACGTGGCACGGACTCGCACCCGACGGCCATGTCTCTTCGATGGATATGCCCCGTCAGCATCGCCATAAATGCGCCCAGACAATCGCGTCTATATTCAAAAGATTCGTCTCTCCGAAGTTTGCGTCTTCAGCCCGAACATCGCGTCTGCTTATGAAGATCAGTCGCGTCTTTAAAGCAGTCTCATCTCTGCTTTTCAAAAAGGAACCCGCGTTCAGTCCTGCTTCTGCGAATCAGTTCAACAGTACACTGGCACAAGCAGAAGACCAACCACTCTGGCTTAAAGCGCACCCGTGACAGACTTAAAAAGCAAACGGGGAGGTTTAGACTGTGTATCTAGACACTCAACATGATCAACTCCGGTGGCTTCAAAGAGTTCAACAGTACACTCACGAAGACCAACTCCAGA